>MU766927.1:25036-61195 GCA_026770625.1 Nicotiana glauca
GGTAAATTTTAATAATCTAACTTGGGACTGGAGAAATGAAATCATAGCTTTTTTGCAGTATGGTACCGTACCAGATGACAAGGCAAAAGCACAAGCACTTCGTAAGAAGGCAGCTCGATATTGTTTAAAATAAGGTAACCTTTATCGAAAGATGTTCGGTGGCACTTTAGCAAGATGTCTTGGACCTTCTCAAATAGAATATGTAATGAGGGAAATATATGAAGGACATTGTGGAAATCACGCAGGAGGAAGGTCATTGGTAAGAAATTTGATTAGGGCAGGGTATTATTGGCCCAAAATGGAAGAAGAAGCAACAAATTTCATAGCTAAATGCGACAAATGTCAAAGGTACGGTAACAACATGCACCGACCTGCTGAATTGTTACATCCGGTTACTGCAGTGTGGCCGTTCATGAAATGGGGAATGGATATTGTTGGACCCCTGCCTCAAGCTAAAAGAAAGGTAAAAATTTTACTCGTACTTACTGATTACTTTACTAAATGGGTAGAGGCAGGAGCATTCAAACAGGTACGGGAAAAAGAAGTCAAGGATTTCATTTGGCGAAATATCATTTGCTGGTTCGGTGTGCCAAAAGAAATCGTATGCGATAATGGTCCATAATTTATCGGAGCTCAAGTCACGGAATTCTTTCAAAGTTGGCAAATAAAAAGGATAACATCAACACCTTATCATCCAATAGGGAATGGGCATGCGGAGTCTACAAATAAGATCATCGTCAATAATTTGAAGAAACGATTGAAAGAATCAAAGGGTAACTGGCCTGAAGTATTACCTGGAGTCTTATGGGCATACCGTACAACCACGAAAACAAGCACAGGTGAGACCCCCTTTTCTTTAGTATATGGGGCTGAGGCACTTATCCCAGTTGAGATAGGTGAGTCAAGTACGAGAGTGGCATAAGCAACGCAAGTGTCTAATGATGAAGAGATGTGGGTCAATTTAGATCTATTAGAAGGCAAGAGAGAAGCTGCATTGATAAGAATGGCCACACAAAAGCAGATGATTGAACGATATTACAACAGGAAAGCTCATCTGTGATATTTCAAAATTGGGGATTTCGTGCTTAAAAAGGTTTTTCAATCTACCAAGGCAGCCAATTCTGGTAAGCTAAGTCCAACTTGGGAAGAACCCTACAGAATACATGATATTGCAGGAAAAGGAGCGTATGAGTTGGAGACAATGGACGGAAAAATACTTCCCTCGCATTGGAATATTGTTCATTTAAAGAGATATTACTTCTAAGGAAAAACACATGGTCAGGTATCATCATGTTAGATTTTATTTTTGAATTATTAAAATTTTGACTAATGATTTTAGATGATAAGCAAAACGCTTACCCGTACAAAATGACGAGTCACGACCTATAAGGCAAAATGGAATACACTAAAATTCCATGCCTAGGGTTACAATAATTCTGATAGAAACATACACGGGTAAAGCAATCTTCACCTATAAACCCCCGAGTCCCGTACATATTTCCTTTTCAGGAAAGGGGCCGGATGAAGGAAACTATCAAGTGCTCAAGGTTTCATACTTCAACACTCAAACACTTGGAGGACTACATAGAATATACAGTCACGTGTATATAAAAGGCAAAGAAGATGCAGGAAAATCAAGCCTAGCCTAAAAGAAGACAAGTGCAGAGTGGAAGCTAATGAGTCATAGTACTTCATCATAGTATTCTTTCCCATGAGAACAATGGAGTCACCTCTCAAGACCTTCCTAATATTTTGGAGCTAAGGGAAACTCACTATACTACATAAATAGTTAAGGGTAAGAGTTTTATACTAAAACGGGTTATAAGGAAAAACCCTGTATCTATTGTTCTATTTTTTGTAAATCTGTTACAAGAGATACAGTTACAAGAAAGTTATAGATGTAATTCAAATACATGTAAGGAATGATTTACAACTTGTCAAAGTTCAAAAATAAATATTTGTTCAAGTTATTCCAGATAAATATGTATGTTCCTATTTCTTATATCGTATAAAATACCGTTATGAAGTTGAGACGTCTTCTTCATCAAGTGTCAATATATAAAAGGGCCCTCTTTTATGAATCTCATATTATTTAATCATGAGAACAATAAAAGCATTTTCAGATAGTAAAAATGCAACCTATTCTCTAAGTCCTTTAAAGATAAGAGGCAAGAATAGAACATATAGGAGTTTGAAGAAATAAACTTCTTAAAATATTAAAAGACAAGTATAAAAACTTGTTCATATCCAAAATGCCCCTTACACAAAACTCGGGGACTTGAAATTTCTAACTCAAGAGTTTTTATGGCAGAAGTTGTCACAAGAAGTTAAACACTTTAAACATAGACTTCCAAAAAGGCACCTGCAAAAAGGGGAAATCTAAAAAAAAAAACCTTCTAAGGTGAAGAAACTGAAGGGGGTTATTTACAGACTCAACTGACTCAACTGCACTTGCCCTTACAAGTTGATCTTCAGTCATAGTACTGGCAACACCCACGGATGCAACTTCAACTTGGCTAGTGATAGTAGGAATGGAAGAACTCAAAGGAAGGGCCACACTAGCAATAATCTCATTAGATACGGAAGCTTCGGGAACAGCAGACACGGGAACTTCACCCATGGGAGCTTCAATCAAAGCAACTTCAACTGTAGAAGATTCATTTGGAGGGGCCTCAACTAAGGGAGTTTCAGCTGTGGAAAGATTAGCTTCGGGAGATGAGAAATCCAGTGGATGTTGCATTTTCTCGATGGCTTCATTTACTTTAGACAACTCGCATTCAAGATTGAAGTCTTCTTGACTCATTTCCATCAAGGTATCACGGTGGGTTTTGAGATAGATCCAACTTACTTCAATGTTGGAAGATTCTTCAAGAAGTTCATAATCCTTTTCCCAGGCCGTGACTTCATTTTTAAGTTCATTCTTAAGGAGAATGGAATCGTAAGATGATTGCAGAGAGGTGTGGGAATTCTCTAAAGCACAAACCTTGTCTGCCGAGGCTCGTAATTCTTCTTTAACTCGAGTGAGTTCTTGTGCCATACCTTCTGCATACGCTTCCTTCTGAGCCAATAAAGCCTTCAAAGCTTTGATTTTCGTCAGCAACCAGGGACAATTGCTCTGCAACAAGCTCCTTAGTTCTCATAGATTGGTCTGCAGCAGCCTTGACCGTCGCCAACTCAGAGGTGAGGTTTTGAACTTGTTTCTCTAAAGAGCTCTTTCTCTTTTCCAAGATGTCCATGTCAATCTGCGTACTTTCGTACTGGCCTTTCCAATTATTGGCCTCTAATTGGGATTCACGAGCAATTTTCTCTGCATCATGAGCAATTTTCTCCAAATCACGAGCCAGTTTCTCTAAGAGAGGAACTCGACTCATGAGCTCGGTACCAATAAGGTTGACCTGGTTGTAATAATAAAAAAAGTATATAAGGTTAAATTCCAGAAAACAATCTTCTATAAAAAAATAGAGATTAAGGAATACCTTCAAGCTGGCATGGACAATGTCGTTCAAAAGAGTCATATTACTGTGACTCTCGAGCTTTGCTTTTTCAATGGGACTAATCAAAGGTGCAAGCCACGTGTCTGCTTGCCCAGATTTTCTTAGGAGGATGCTATCTCGAGGGACTTCAATGGTAACACTCCTCATATTGGAACTCCTACTCGAGGAACCTACCTCAGTATGGTGGATTATGGGGGGAGTAATTGTTGAAGGAGAAATAGTATAAGAGGGAATGGAAGTAACATATGAGAGAGGTAAAGGAACAATTACAGGAACGGTAGAAGTAGACAGGGGAACTTCATCTAAAACCGGACCTAAAGGACCACTACTAAAACCACTTATAAAAAGTTGGTTTATAGACTCAACAGTATCAGAGGGGGCATAGATGTCATCATCAGGAATAACCACAAGAGATATGACAGGTTCGGAAAGAGGCAGGTCTGGAGAGGTGTTAATCTCGTCATCAGAGAAGATTCGTCTCCTGACTCGTGGTCTAGTTACCAGAGAACCTTCAGCTTCTCCTTCGGAGTCATCTTCAAGAACGGATTTCCTCTTATCAGATCTTGAAGGAATTGAAACATCTTGGTACGATCCTACGAAAATGTCTTGGCCACGTGACGCTAAAACACCTTCAAGAGTGACTCCTCGAGTGGCAAAACCTAAGAAAAGAAAGGTTAAAAAAAGGAAGCCAAAACAACAAAAGAGAAGAAAAGGGAAAAAATTTCTTACCATGGATTTTTGGTTTCCAACCGTATCGTTTGGCAAGGGTTTTCCAAGTCCTACCCTCCATTGGGGTAACCTTCAGAAGTTTTTCTACCCAACCACGGATATTAGGTACGGGTGTGACCATACCCATGGTTGCTGGAAAAGAAACACGATAGTTAAAACAAGTAAGGAAGGAAATAAATAAGCATGATAAAACTGAATACTTACGTGCAAAGTTCCACTTCTATGGAAAGCGGAGGTTCCTTTCACCGATTAGACCTACGGTGGGGGCAGCAACATACCGAGCATACCAGCCACGGTCTTTGTCATCTTCAGGATTCACCAAAACTCTTTTGCTCCTGGCTGCTAAGCCAAATATTCCATTTCGGAAAAATATAATGGAGTAAAGGTGAATCAAATGGGGGAAAGTAAATTCTACGCCGGCTTTGTTAGCAAGGTGTCTTAAACAGGCAACAACTCGCCACACTATTGAGCCAATTTGCCCCAAGCAAACATTAAAAAAATGGCAGAAGTCTAAGATGACCGAGTCGATGGCTGGTTTAAATCCTAAAGTGAAAGGATAGGTGTAAACAAAGGAATAAACTATCATATATGAGGTGATCCTTTGATTCGGGTTAGGAATAATAATGGGGAAATCTTCAGCCCAATGGCATTCACTCCTAACTATTGGAGCCAAAGCGCTTGTGATTAAGGTAGGATAAGGATCAGCACGGTCTAGTGCAGCCACTTGGGTTTTTAAAGATTCTCTATCATGGTGGAAAGAAAACTCGGTAGGAATAATTTCTTCTACTAAGGGTTCACGCAAAGGCTCCATTGAATCCTTACTTCTAGAAGAACCTCTTTGTGAATGAGAACCTCTGGTTCCAGAAGAAGGTCCAGAACCAGAAGGAGGTGTTGAAGCACCACCACGAGTGGAGCTTAGATTGCGTAATCTACCTCCTCTTCTATGTCTTACAGGAGCATTGGGAAAATTATCTAGAATGGGAGTTTTCCTAGGGTTAGGGTTCGAAGAAGCCATGGATGCAAGAGTTGAATTGAAGCAA
This sequence comes from Nicotiana glauca, assembly GCA_026770625.1. Lineage (NCBI taxonomy): Eukaryota > Viridiplantae > Streptophyta > Magnoliopsida > Solanales > Solanaceae > Nicotiana > Nicotiana glauca. The sequence goes on from MU766927.1 coordinate 30,300, forward strand.
GTAAGTTTGCAAGGCGGAAGTATTCAGTTCAATTTATGAACAATAAGACAAGAAGAGAGGTTATACTTATAGTATTGGGCAATTATAAAAAAGGAAGAGTACGATGATGAAAGACGCTATAATGATGATAACTGATACTTCGTGAAGAGTGAAGCCGAAAAGAAAGCCTGGAAAAGCGCTGCATGACAGTGCAACCAATGAGGAAGCAACACGTGTCCAGGGCATTAAAAGGAAGTGACAGTTGAAGCGTCAACTTTATCAGAGCATTAATGGTGACAAAAATTCTCCTTTTACGAATTTCAATTCCACTTCCCAAATATTCATATTGATGAATAAATGGAAAGTGGGGGGACTATCTGTATTGGAAAAAATTAAATATATGAATGAATAATGACGTGGCATGACATGTGGGGTTACTTATCTATGACTGGGTCAAAAGTCTAAGCTGATGTGGATAAAAAGACGTACGAGACAATGGGGTGAAAAAAGAGACACGGGAGCAAAAGGGAAGGTACCAAAAAAAGAGATATGGGAGCAAAGGGAAGGTACGAGTTAAAAGGCTTGGAAGACCCGTATCTATTTAAAGCGTAATTATGAAGAAGATACGAAAAGACAATGAACCAGGACACATAAGAGAATGAAGATACACGTCATTACAGAAGAAACAAGTACTGGAGCCGTTAAGGAATATTTGCATTCAATATAATGATTGTATAACGTAGCATTTAATGTCATTAAATATTCATAATGACCTCATTATAGCTTGGATGTAACGTACATTTTCAAAGATTCTCCAAAAGACCTATAAAAGGAGAAACATGTAATCAAGGAAAACACAAGATACTACTGGAATATATCTCTGATTTACAAGCTTCTATATTTGAGCATTTGAAAATTCTTTTATTTATTTATTTTTCGATTATCAGTAACCCAATTCTTCTATATTCTAGAGCTGAAGTTTTTATTTTATAACTTGAAAACTTCAGCTCTAGAGTTGAACTTCAATCCCGACTACTAAAATGCTGAAGTTTTGTATAATTATCTTTGCTACTTCAGCCTCGTGTGCTGAAGTTATGTGAAAAAACGGGTACGCTTGCAATTTTTTTTGTAAAGCGGGCACAAGTTAAAATATGGCACAAAAAGCGGGTATAGATGTAAATGCTCTCTACTTTTCACTATAATACTTTTCTACTTTTATTGTTTTATAACACCTTTTTATTTTTAGCATTTTTAAAACAACCATAATCCTACCAATATGCATAAGTGTATAATATTAATGTTCTTATACCATATAACGTTATCTAATGGTCATATGTATTTTCTTCCCCTAAAGTAAAACTTTCGCTGCCTTTCAATCTTCTTGTTCGTGTGTGCGCGATAGTACCACATAGCATAAAGTAATAACAAATTTTGATACAGATCAAATGAATTATAATACATCCATCTATACTTTGATCGTTTGCAGTTGTCTTAATTTTGCATTTTCAAATGCTACAACTACAGGCATGTTATATCCACCCTAACAAGGGGATTGAACAATAGAAAGCAAAGTAAACATATTTTTGTTTGATAAGATACGTTTTTGAAATGCCTGCCAACACTTTCCACCAAATAATTTTATACCTCGAAAGATTGAAATATGACATTTTACAATATAACAGATGTTCTCTGAAAGCTTTCCTCTTTTGTACAAGAGGACGTTGAATCATATCTATCCCTGTAACCCTCCCTCCTAATGTCCTACTCGCCAGCACTCAAAGCTGTTCCATAGTGCAATAACTAGGTGACGAGCTCATGAATTACACAAGAGAGACTGCCCAAAATTAAGAATAAACGGTTAAATATCATGATGTCAAATGAGAATTTCCCACAGGCTAAGCACTCTTTACCTGTACCAAGAGAATGATAGGCACCTCAACATCAACATACTACTACTTGCAAGGTAAAACAGCAAAATTGAATTTTTCAGAATCTGTGGACTAGAAATCCGATATAGTTATATCATAAAAAAATTGTCCTACAAAAAGATTGAAGATAGCTAGCCTCTTTCCTGTGAAAACTTTCCTCACATTTATAGGTTAACAAAATCAATCTATAAATCAGGCAGATTTCAACTTGGCAGATGTGGAGGCCAGATGAGAAAGGGTTCTGTGTCCTACGAATAGTAAGAATATCCCCAAGAATCCAAGCGCTCTCAGTGTTTGGAACAGATTCCACTGCAAGCAGAGAGGCAAACAAATATGTTGAATTAACACGCAAAACTATGTCTCTGTCTAACAAATAAATCTACATGCCGAATTTGAGCCTTTCACAGACTTATGAAGGCAGTGAACACCCAGCAGGTTATTTGGAATTGCAAAATTCCCTAATTGTCAATTGCAAAAAGTTAAGGTACGCAAAGGAGCCTTATCCAGTTTTCCATCTGTCTCTGCTTAGGGGAGACTGACCTAGCTTTAATCTTACATGAGAAACACAGAATATCGAAGGCCGTCAGAAATAAATTGTGCAGAATCATGACTAACTAATTGAAGAAATTTTATGGAAGCCAAACAAACTGGTGATTGTGTGAGTGTTGAAAAAGGATAGCTATAGCCAAAGACTTACGATGCTTCCGCTATAGCTATAAATTTCAACAATCTAAAGTGGTAGTCCTGAGAAGGCAATACTTTCGGTTGTCAGTTGTCACCAGCGTCAGTGGGGGCAAAAGAACCAATATGATATTTAAGGTCATCTTTTGATCAATGCACTGAATCTTATATCAAATCATTCGAAGTGGCATAAAGTTCAAAGGAAGTTGAATGTCAAGCAACAGAGCACCAGAATTAGAAGAAAAGCATCGCTAAGTTAGATGCTTCTCAGTTAATTAATGCGTTTAGCAATTGAAGGGCGAAGTGCAGCAATGGCCACTTTTAAGCCCGCTATTTAAAATATATCCACAATTTACAATGTATTTAAAGATTAGCCAATTCACCCAAACTTCAGGACTAAATATCCTGAATTTTCAAATTCGGGACTTAGTGTCCTGAATTTTTGAGCTGCTAATTTGAAATTCAGGACACTTCTGAACTACTCCCTCCGTTTCAATTTATGTGAACCTGTTTGACTGAGCACAGAATTTAAGAAAAAATAAAGACTTTTGGAATTTGTGGTCCTAAACAAGTCAAAATGGGGTCCAGAGTATTTGTGAGTTATAAAAGTTTCTCATTAAGGGTAGAATTGAAAGTTTAAAATTGTTTTCAAATTTAGAAAAGGGGTCACTCTTTTTGGAATGGACCAAAAGGAAATAGGTTCACATAAACTGGAACGGAGGGAGTACTAATTTAAAATTCAGGACATAAGATTCGAACTTCTGGACACAATTTTCGAACTTTAGGACACTATGTCCTGAAATTTGAGGTTTAAACTCTAGGACGTCGTGTCCTGAAGTTTGAGCGAAGGCTAATCTTTAAATACATTGTAAGCCGTGGATATATTTTAAACATGTTTAAGAGTGGCTACCTAGTGTCATTTCCACACAATTAAAAAGAACATTTTCTAAGACCTTGTTGAAGTCCTACAACTAATTTTGAGGATTGGTAAGGCTATCCTTTCAAAAACTGAACTGAATCACCAATGTTCTATCAACCAGTAAATAGAAACTCAACGAATGGGAGAGAAAAAGAAAGGGAACTACACCTATTCCCTTGCTATCTAACCTCCCCATGTTTGCTAAAACTAGAGAGTAAAAGAAATTAGACATAAATTCTTTTTAAATATCGTAAGCCCTTACTCCCAACCACTACTAAAACTGGGTCTTTGTGACCAGAAGTGAAGCCGCTTTTGCAGGGAAAAAATCATAGTAATGACGTCGAGATAGCCACCAAAAAAAAAAAAGCCATACCTGCAACCAGAATAGAACATAAAGTGATAAAACAGCTGCAATGAGGAGGTGGAAAAGAATGGCAAACATTGCAGGCCCTGATGCTGTTGGGAAGTTCTTCAGGTTCACGTGCAGCCTCAGAAGCTTCAAAAAAACATGAAAGCATGATGAATTAACCACAAGAAACAAAATCCAGTTCCGATGAAAGTCCTGCTTGTGCAACTTATTGCTGCTACAATGAGCAAAGTACCTCCTATTTCAACAAAGTATCAATTACCCATCACAAATTATAAGTTTTTCATAAATGTATTAATGTTGCGACTAATAGCACTGAGGTCAGGTGCACCCAAGGACGTAGCCTCGTGGTCGATGAAGTGAGTTGAGAACCATGAGGTCTCAAGTTCAAATCCAAGTGGAGGCAAAAACACTAGATGAATTATTTCCATCTATCCAAGCCTTGGTAGACAATGCTATCTGGTACCTGTGCTGGTGGGAAGTAACAGGGTACCTGTGAAATTAGTCGAGATGCACGCAAACTGGCCCGGATACCACAATAGAAAAGAAAATTAAACACAAAAGAGGCATTATAGACAAGGGAGAGGATGCTAAGCTCCAAATTCAAGCCTAGGAAAACCAACCAATTCAAATAGAATCGATCATACAACAATTATCTCATTTTTTAATTAATGGTGTTGTCCTGGCCAACTTGCACATATTTCAACTAATCTACCAGGTAACTTTGTATGGTACCGTGTAACTTTGTATGCCAAGATTTGGACAGTGGAAAGAAATCATCTAACTTTTTTCACCTATACTAGGACTTGAACCCACAACTATTCTCCTCTATACATATGATTTTTCTTTTAGAATGTGGGAAGGGAGCTACTGCTATCATTACTTTTAACCTATGTTGCTCGGACTCTCCGAAAATGTGGCAGGATACGTGTCGGATCCTCCAAAAGTAGTGCATTTTTTAAGGATCTGACACGGGTGCGGCTACATTTTGGAGAGTCCGCGCAACATAGCTTTTAACTTATTTAAAAAAAGAAAATCAACCATGAATTAGAGGAAACCTACCCCAACCAAAAATCCAAGGAATGGAAGAAGAACAAAGACCAGAAAGGCATAAGAAAGGTCCCTAGGAGGTCTTTTCTCTGGAACCCTGAATACGTGAGCGATTTCTGCCTTGGGCCCAAACCTTGAGGAAGGATCAACAGCTTGAGGAGGTGGGCGAGGTGCCTTCTCTGGAGGCTCCGGAAAATCTAATTCAACAGAACCCAAGGGTTGCAAGAACGAGTTCTCCTGGAAGAAACAAAATGCCCAGCTCAAGATGCCAGATAAAATATTCATCAAAATACAGATGTCATAAGAATAAGTTTCTTTACTGCGTGTTTTTCCAAAAACTTGACCAAAAATGTGACACTATGTAGCTTTAATGAAGCTAGAATCAGTACATACCATTACAGCATCTCCGACAGTAAGTTGAATGTCATATCTACCTGATAGATAGAAAAACTTTTCAACTAGTCCAAGGAAATCCTACAAGACAGAATGCCATTCAAGTATTCACTGGTTAGTGCGTTTAGAGATTATTAAAATTGGAATTAGAGGCAACTGCACATATTTCTTTCTTCTTGGAATTGGAGATTTGAACTCACAAACACATCCACGTTATGTTAAGTGGGAGCAACAGAGTACAGAAACGATTTCAGGAACTTACTAGTATTATTTCGAATTGTTTTCCAGAATTCCCTACCACAAAGATATGGTCCACCTTGCTCTCATGTCTCAACTTGAGGAAAGCCTGCAGACCAGATCTTAAGTCCACCAACTGTGGATGATAAAGAGTTATTCAACAGATAAGTCAGGTTCCCAACCTGGTGTGGCTTAAAAGAATGCCCAAGAGGAGACGTTAATTGAAATGACAACCGTAGCTTTTGCAGATGGTTTGCTGATAGAGAGATGGAATTCTCCCCAGCGAAATCAAGTCTGTACGAAACACCCCAAGAAATGATAAACTATCAAAAAGTTCAAGTGATATGATAGGTAGCATCAAAATGAGGTGAAAGACAATCAAGCAAAACCAGGCAATCAAGCAAAACCAGACAACATGTACAAGTTGTCAATACACACTTGATGCTTGTGCCAAATTAACCTGGTAGTCGTAGGCAAAGAGTTGCCCATGTGACAATCAATAGAAAACAATTAAGAAACTTTATTTCCTATAAAAAAAATAGCAGTTGAATGTAATTAAAAAAAGACAGAAATGATATTCTGGCAAACAATGCGAGGTAGCAACAAAATGGTAAATTGATTTTACAACCCACATGGATTCAGTTCAGCTGTCAGAAGTAAATTAAAGGCAACTAAGTACAGCAAGTAAAGTGAATCAAAAGCTAGCCCATTCTTAAAAACTTTACAAAAGAAATATAGTACAACAACAACAACCCAGTATAATCCCACTTAGTGGGGTCTGGGGAGGTAGTGTGTACGCAGACCTTACCCCTACCCTGGGGTAGAGAAAAGAAATATAGTAATGAAATAGTTTTAAAAACAAGAGGAAAAGAAAAAAGATATTTGTGTCTATGGTCCGTATTAAATATTCGCACTAGCACTTATCTAAACAGAAACAAGTTCACTATGACCATGATTATAAATAACTAATACATGCAAACAATAGGTCAAAAGACATCAATGACTAGAAAAGGAATGTAGTCTTCAAAAATATGTCATAAAGGAGATAAAAGGACAAGAAAGAGAAGGGCATACTTTTTCTGAGTTTCAGCGTTTCCAATATCATTGTCAAGTACAGCAATCTCTTCATTATCAACTTTGATAGCTCCTGTAATATATATGGGTACTTTTGTTCTTCCTCCAGTGGCATATATCGTTTTATGATCTGAATCATGAAGCAAAACCTACAATATTATCAAGAGCAATGCAAAGGTAAAATTGGGCAAATTCAAATCGACTTAGGAAGCAAATTTTGATTAGGGAAGAGAAGGAGATGCATACCTCAAAAGAGAAAATGTAACTGCCAACATCAATGTCTTTGGGCAAAGCATCTAAGTAATGTACAGCATTTTTATGGTCAAATTTGAGATCCTGTACCATGGGGAAAGACAAAATATTCACAAAGTTAAGGGACAGTGGAGAGCTAAATCTACTTCAAAAGAAAATATTAACAGCTACATATGATGCACTAGACCACAAACAAAGCCACTTAGCACCTGATCAATAACAGAGGCATCCTTTGAGCCAGAGCTAAAAATCTGCTTGAGTTTGACTGTCAGAGAAGGTGCAGCAGAACCCAGAACAGTGTTTACATTTACCTAGTTGGAAGAAAGATAACAGTCCATCAGTTTCAGATCTGCTGGCAAAACTTACTAGACCACTAAGGTAACCAGATACATGATACAAGAAAGGATGCATCACATATCTCCTCATAGAAATCACTGTTTAAAAAGGCACACTTGATTCACGCTTAAGCATAGAAACTAGTGGCTAAGAGCTTTGTCTAGCTTATACAGCACTTGAGCGATGGCACTGAGGGGTGTGTCTAAGCAAAAACAAGTAAACCAACTGCTTTTTTGGAAAAAGAACTAGATTAATTTAAAAAGACACATGAGCTCTGCTTGAGAAAGGCAGCATTACACATCAAAAAATCTAGTTTTTACATAACAACAACAACAACAACCCAGTGAGATCCCACATGGGTCTAGGGAGGGTAGTGTGTACACAGACCTTACCCCTACTCCGGAGGAGTAGAAAGGCTGTTTCCGGTAGACCCTCGGCTCAAGAAAGAAAGAGACAATGTATCAATAGCAGCGAAGGAATCCTAACATATAACACCAGCAACGCAATAACCAGAAAATGGAGAGCAAAGTATTAACACTAAGCATCAACAAAGGCACAATACTACATATTTTTTCATCTTAGAAATTATCTTATTTTATTTACATCTGAGTTACAAATATTTTTTTATCTTAGAAATTATCTTATTTTATTTATAAAGCAAAGTTAATATGGTATTAGACGTGAATCCCATAGTTTTGACTTGATGTACTTATTAGCAGTATTTCACTTCCTCCACCCTTATAGTTGACTTTTCTTTTTCAGTTATTGTATGTTTTTTCTTTATGTGCATTTTCTACTTAAGCACGTTATTTAGTTGCACTTTGCTTAAAACAGCATCAGATTTGGATGCTATTCGCTTTTCTGTGATTTCAGCCGAAGCCCAATTCTCATGCTGAGCATACTCTGTCCAGATCTTATTCTTGTAAATCTCTACATCTCAAATTATGACTAAAGAAACACCCAAAACTGGAAAACAGAGTCTCAAAGATTTCATAGTCTAAATCCGAAGTGTACACACTACCCTCCCCAGACCCCACAGTGTGGGATAATAGTGGGTATGTTGTTGTTGTTGTGTAAACCCAAAGCATCACACTGAAGGGTGATGTAGTCAGAACTCAAGAGAATGATATCAAAAGCGACACCTTAAGCTGGTTCTTTCTAGTCAATGAGAGCACACTGGCCGGGAGTGATAAAACCAATGGAATGGAGACCCTGCATTGAAAAGAAATGCTTGATATGTAAGTAATGACATGGCGCTGGACTGCTTGCTGAAAAGATGCTTCATCTGAAGTTACCAGCAAAAACACAACACTTAACAGAAATGAACAAATGCCCAAAAAGTCAGAAAAAGGGAACATGGAGTATATTTGCAACCTCACCTATTGTTTTCTAAGGAAGCCAATGCATCAATTTGATAATACAAGTCCTCTGCATTTCCAGGAACTCCAGCACCAAGGAGAAACCTTGCTAAACCTAGAATTTTGTCACCTGGAAGCTGCACATTATAAGGAAAATATTATCAAAAAACGACTCTCATAATACTGGAGAAACAAATGCCACGTACTACACCGAGATACCTGTAATTTTTCAGCAGACACTGCGGCAAAAGCTGTAATCCCACGCACTACAGAAGACGAAGCTGAGAGGGGACCCTGATGTCCATGAGCATCAACAAGTTTTTCATCAAAGTAATAGGCCCCATCGTCTGTAATATGATATAACAATAATATATTTGTTTCAGAATGACCTCATGTACCATTGTCTGACTAGATAATCCACAGAATGAGCTGTAAGTAGGCTAAAAGTGAACCATTTGTTCATGAGCTACCTCTTCAACTGATTAGCCCCTCAGAAAAAGACAGAACAGTGTGATAAAGAATCAGTAAACGTGTCAAAGACCAAGTGTATCAGAAGTTCATAATGACAAAAGGTGACACGGTTTTAAACAATCAAATCGCCTTCCCTTTTGTCTACTAAACCATTGCCCAAGAAAATATATTTAGCTTTCCGTCTTTCGAAACCAGCTCATGAACCTCAGTTTTTTCCCAAGTCAGGACTAAAGACATGCAAATTTTGTTTATGCATTAATCATCTCTTCACAATAAGAAGACACAACAGAGCTCTTCGTAAGCTTCTCTTCATCAATTGATTGACTAAAATAGGGGTCGTCTTGTTATTGGGACTAGAAAAATAAGACTCTATAAACTTTGGGATTATTTTATAGTGAGTTTGGTTGGCATTTCCATTTCTGGTGCAAGTAATATCGATCGCCTTATACTTCAATTTAGACATTATGGGAAGACATATAAAGGAATTAGCTTTCCTCGTAAAAGACATATAAGAAACAAAATATAAATCTACCCTTACTTTCCTGTTTCTATTTTTTAATTTATTTACTTCAAAAGTAAAAAGTAAAATTGCAAAAAAAAAAAAAAAAAATTGAGATCAAACACATGTTTTAAATTATACAATGTATATCCCTTTTTTAATGCGATGAACCAAATCTCCCCCAAAAAAGCATATGTACTATATATCCAATTATTATAATCCCAGTATTATATACCCTACATAACTTTGTCCATGAACCAAACAGCCCCTGAATTTAATAATGGACCATTCTCATAAAGATGCTAGGTTCATACATAACATAAAAAGGTGAGTACCTTAAATATCTTAAAACATATACACATTGTCATAAAATGAAAATGACTGCAAAACTTTCTGAATTCAAATTATTGAGGAAACATAAACAAGGCCCAAGGGCACCATAACATCTTGCACTTTTGTACTTTGTTAAAGCACTTTCACCTGAATCATAGGTATTCGACAAACCACAAGTAAACCCTACCCAACTTTTACTTTTCTGAAACTAATATTAATAAACTATACACAACGGCTTAAGCTAGTACATTTCTTTTTTATCAAGGATATGAAGAAAGAGAAACAATAAAAAAAAAATATTAACATTCATCTTGATCATCTAATCCGACAACCAATCACAAATCCATATTTATACTTGTATGGATTAAAATTTTCTTATATGGACTAGATATTTTTATTGGAGTGAGATATGTTAAAGCTGAATGCAAATGCTATACTTTCTTACATTCTCTATGCAATGGCATGGAGACCCTTTATTTGCAATATCTAATAGTTTGCTAGGTATATGTCGCAAAGAACATTTGAGTAAATCATCATAAGTTTCATTTATTAGAGCAGGAGAAACTTTTGGCATTTCTGTTATCAACTGCCACTCCCACCAGCTCACAAAAACAATAAAAAGAAATGAGGAAAGAAACAAAAGAGGTGCATACCATATTTCTCCAGACCATCGAAAAGCTTCGATATATCATCTTTCACCATGCTAATCTGCCAATGCAGATAAATATGAGGTAGAATACAAATTAATCTAAAGAAAACATTACACAAAATAATGTACGAGAATAAACAAAAATCAGAAAACTAATTGTGTTATGTATTACTACTTAGCATGCAAGAACTTTAGCATGTAACATGACATAATGGCCAAACTCAGCACAGCCTAGACACGCAGCCAAAAGCAACTTCAAATGAAGTAACACAAAATGTTGGTCTTTTTATTTTTTGATAAGTGACACACAATCAGTGTTGTCAAAGGCGAAAAGCTCTAAAAAGCTCTCTAGGTCTATTTGGGCTTTAAGCGCACATAAAGTGTGGGCTTTAGTTAAAAAAGGCGCAATGAAGGAAATAAATAAAACTATATATGTAATTCAAGAACAAAGTAACAAATTCATTCATAATGTTTCCCTTAGCAGCTAATACACTTATTTCTGATTATAGTTGTTGTTTAGCACGGCTTGATTCAAGAGGGAACTCATGGGCAATGAGGCGCCTTCCTTAGTACCTTGCCTTACACTGAAGCGCAACTAAAGCGAGGCGAAGCGCCGTCCTTGAGCTTTTCTGAGTTTCAAGGCTTAAGCGCGCCTTAAATGAGACCTTTGACAACACCGCACACAACGTCAACACAATGACTTTGATGTCCGCTTTATCTCCTGAACGCACTTCGAATCTAAGAAATAGATACTTATTTCCTCATCCTTTTTTAAAAGAACTAAAAAGAAAACAAAATTAAAAAAGATACAGATCTCACTACCAAATGAGATGAATAAAAAAAGTTCTTAATCGGTTTAGACACCTCTTTACACCTGCAGATTTTATAAACCTGAAGGATAAGGAAGGCCCCCCAAGATGGTTTTTCTTAGTCATCAAATCTCGAACATGTAAACTTGTTAAAAAATGAAACTTGGGTCTAACTCTACCAGAAACTCTTGCGCAAAATGTGAGACTAAATGAAGAGATAATAACACATTCCCTCAATCTTTTAACAACTCCCCACCCCCCACCCCCCACCCCCCACGGTCATCCAGGATTGGACATATGGAGCTTGGACAATATAAGATGGGAGCCTCACATTGAGTGAACTAAGAATTGGAATAGCTCTGACTCTAATACCATGTTAAGAAAATGAAGTTCGGCCTAACCAACCCAAAAGCTAGCTCATTAGGTGAAGATTGCGAAGATTACATAAAGACAATAACCCATTCCCTCCACCAACGTTGGACACTTAACAAACTTAAACTCGCATTTAGTGACACAAATATAGCTACAAATGAAATACATCCAAGTATAACCCATTTTAGTAATAGTTGTCACTTGTCAGCCATCTGACATTTAATGCATTTCTTCTTGATGCTCGTATCAGGGTAGGTTGCATATATTACACCCAGGGTGCAGTCCTTCCCCGAACCCTGCATGAATGCGGGATGTTTCGTGCACCGGACTGCCCTAAGTCTAAATGATTTCATTTATATTGCACCTAGTCGGTGCCATTGGACAAAAAGCATGGATCTACTAGGAGTTATTAGGAGGACTTGAGAGTGAAATTAAAAGTAAAGTGTTTTACTTGTTGTTATTAGTAGGGGAAAAGGGAAGTGTAACCACATTTGAACAAGGCACCAAATCTTGCTTTCTTCGCCAAGTCAGCTGGTTTACACTGTGTTTAAATGAGAGTTTCTTTATTCCGGTTTGAAGTAAATTGCGCTTGTTCTTGATGTTATTGCACATGATATGTGATTATTTGGAATCTATATTTGCTTGATGCCTCAAATGACTTATTGGTGTGTGATGAATAGTAACAAGGTTCTGTTGTTTTTGGAAAGATATGCCGCTGGAGAAGGAAACTTGTCAACTAAAGAAATCAGTATCGGGCATGGAAAAAGATTACTGAAGGCGTAAGGGTAAAAAGAACAACATAGTGGCATGAAAGAGCAGAAAGGAACAAATTTCAGAGACGTATAGCACCTAGGTGCGAAGATATTGAGAGGCTTAGGGCCTATCCTCTGTAGCATGTGGCAATGTAGCGCTTCAGCTCTATCCCATGTCCCATTATTAACAAAATTGTCATTCATCCACATATTTAAAGAATTCTTCACTATTAGATCAAGGGTTTCAAACTTTAGGCGAAACTGAAGAGAGAAAGTTCTTGAACAGAGGCTTCTCCAAGAGTGTTTTCTTCCACTTCCTCGGATGTTAGCGAATATTCTTGGTATTTTTTGATGAAAAAATACGAAGAATATTCATTAACATCCTTGGTATCATCAAAAAATACCAAGAATTTTTTCAAGTTTAGTGGTGAACTTAACTATTTCAACATGTATTTTAATTTAACTGCACTTTTATTGCTTCATATTAAATTTCAAACACTGATAAAGTAGGAGGATTATGGTAGGCAGCCAACATAAAACTAGCTAGAGATTTAAACATTTAGAAAATATACAGAACTACTAATACTTGTTATTTGTATTTGCATAATACTTGGCATGAGATGAGTTTAAATGGAGTAACGTGGTCGGTGAGGATTCATATAGCCAACTCAACTTGTTTGCGACTGACGCATAGTTGTTAGTGTTATTGCTGTTTTTCTTTTTGTTTCTAGCTTTATATTCAATAAATATGGGTTAGTTATTCAATCTTGTACTTATTTGTAAGAACTGATTGGCCTGCAATTAGATCTTACAATGAACTTGGAAAAGGGAGATTAAAATTAAACTTAAAAATTGAATAGCAGAGAATCATGACAACTAGATAATAAGGGTGTTTGATTTGTGTTAAGAATAAGACATGCCAACTCACATTATGTAAATCAAAAATTTGAACATGAAAACAGAGCATCTTAATCAACGATTTGCATAAGAACATGTAGATAGGTTGAGGGAGATAGGATTGTAGACAAGGAAGATACATGCAAGTAAATTAATGACCAGGGTTAATAACCAAGTCCTTTAAAATCAAGTGTAGGAGATGCAATAGATTAATGAAATGTTCTCGATCAAAAATAGATTAATGAAATGTTCAGGAAAATCATAATTCTATGCTTTGATCCACTAATTTACGTAGCATTATCATTAATAGACATCAGTTAATTGGTAGTTACATTAATAATGTAGTCTACATATTAAGATTGTATCAGTCTTGGTACTTAACAACCTTTGGTGCCAATTCTTCATTGGAACGATACTCTACTCCCTTAAATATTACTTGTTACATCATTTCTACTTGCATGTGTCTTGGCCAGCAACATGTGCAGTACGTGTGTAATATTAAAGGCAGACAATCTTTGAAGGATTAGACGAATAATTGTGACTTAGTCCTGCTTGTCTAAAGAGCCCAGAGAGGAGAAAGATCACCTCTTATTACATGGTACTCTTACATCACAACTATGGACCATGGTTTAAGTAGGAAGTTCTAACAATTGGCCCCCAATAAAAAAACAGTAACTTGGAGGACAACACCACTATGGCCTTTTTTCCGCTTATTTGGAACGAAAGAAATAGATCTATGCATTAGGAGTGTCAAATAATGGCCAGTGTACTTCAATGCACCAAAATTGTACTTGTAAAAGAAACCGATATAGGAAATTATCAACAAAAAGAATCCAATATAGCCATTTTGAAGGCATAACCATCAAGAGGTAAATGCAATAATCTGATGGGATCTCCATGAAATGCAAGCACAATCCAACATGAATAGCAAAACAAAATCCGTCTTACGATGACTGTAGTATGAGTTAAAATCCTCAAGGATGACAGAGGACAAATAGGACTCACCAAAGATTGATCAATCTCAGAAGAACCTAATGAAATGATACCAGCCAGGCTCTCAAGTGCAATTCCTGTAAAAAGTGTTTTATCAGGAAAATGTAAACAATTTCCCGTGGTTTTAGATAATGTGTTCTATCAGGAAATGATACCACTCAGATTCTAATGTGAACTAAAAAAGTGTTCTTAATATGTTTTGACTTCAAAAGTTAATCAATAACCTGAAAACAATTTGCTTCATCAAAAAAAAAACCTGAAAACAATTTCAGGTGATTTTAGAAAAACAGTTCTACTTTTTGGATTACCTTTACGAGTGGTTTTCAGGAAAAACAAAAGCTATTTTTTTTGTTTCCACAACATATTAACTTTGGGAAACTTAAAACAAGATTAACCTAAAATCACATCTAGTTGCCTCAATTTAACAAAAAAATACAATTTCAAAAAATATTTCCAGAACCGCTGCCTAAATACTTAAGAGCCTTAAGGAGTAGTATTACAGAGAGTTGGCTCTTCTTTTTTGGTAAGTATGAGACTTGGCTCTTCTAACATAAGAAAAAGATATAACTTCATCTACTCTACGAGAGTAATTGCCTGCAGCGTAAGTGCTAGACTCGGGATTGTTGGAGCTATAGCGCCACCTTCCATCACTTTGGCTGAAAGCCTGTCAAAAATTTCAAATGTCATGCCAAACACCCCCATAAAGACAACAAAAAGTAAAAACTCCAGTTATAGTACAAATGCTAAATGCCAAACATAAAATGGAACCTTTACGGCGCGGAAAACTGAATCAGCACTTTCAAGATGTACCTCCACGACAGAACTTAGACCCTACAGAATGAATTATGGCATGTAAGAAACACAGAAATCACTCCTGACAAAATACGATGTCCTTATGAAGCACACAGAATAAATAAGCAGATCATGATATCTACGGATGTTATCAACTCTTAGCAAAGGGAAGAGCTATATTTAGATGCTTCTGCTTTCCTATTTCCGTTTTCATTTTTCTTTCTGTGAGGTGTTTGAGGGGGTAGGAGAGGATATCAGTTCCAATAGATAGAGTAGAAAAGAAAACAAGAGGCATTTCCCAATACATTACCTTGATAAGAACTAAACTTCGAACTGAGTAGTAGTAGTCAAGAAGTGAGCTGGCACTGTTCACAGCATCCTTAAGTCTTGGGGCTATGCCCTTGAGAGAGACAAAGCAAGAGAAGCAAGAAAAAAGTGAATATATGCATTTAAACTTGTTTCAATCAGTACTGGAAAAGTTCATCAAGTTTAGACATACTGCTAATGCTTTCTTGTTAAACTCGCATTTCAGTATCCCATTGACTCTTAATGCCTGGAACAAATCTTTCAATGCTGAAGAAGAAGATGAAAGAGTGTCCACCACTGATGTACATGTAGAAGCCCTTATGTCGAACTGTTTTTCAATTCCAAGAACCTCGAACGTCCTTAAGGCTTTGTATGTTTCTTCTAGACTGGAGAGGCCACAGAAGCAACATTCAGACATGCACCATTCAAGTTTCAAGAGCACACAGTAACGCTAGCAAAAGAAGTTGCATAATGTAACAAGGACACTGAGGGATTTCCCCTTGAGTGCCATGAATGTTCTTCTTTCCAGTAGGTGAGTGTCAACTAAATGTTAACAAAGATAGTAGAATGCACAAAGGATGTGTTCATCCGAAGCTCCTACAGATTCCGATAACAGCCTTTCCTGAAAAGGCCAAACATAGTTTTCCATTCTCCTTATTTCTTGTTATGGAGCACTTTGCACAAAGACTTTCCAAATGAATACCCAGAGCTAATTTCCGACTCCCAAGAAACAGGTGAAGGAAGAATCAAAACAACAATGGGTTTCAACGATATTACCGCCAAAAGGATAACGAAAACAATAACTACACGTCTCAGTCCCAAACAAGCTGGAAACGGCTATATGAATCCTTACTGATCACGTTACTCCATTTAAACTTATTTGTGCCACTATTATGCAAAATACAAATAAAAGGTATTTGAAGTTCTGTATATAATACTGCCAAAAGGGTAGAGTGTCCTAAATCCATCTAGACAGTAGCATCCATCAGGTCCATATAGAAATGAGACCTGACCCAAACATTACAACTATACATCCAATGGTGTATTTACCAAAGATGAGTACACAGAATTCTGCATGCAGTCAGTGGATGAAAAGATAGTAAAGATTCATATAGCCAACCCGAACTGGTTGGGATTGAGGTGTATTTTTTTTGTTGTGCTTACTAAATAGGAAATATGGTGTTATGATGTGCAAAATATTTTCAGAGACAGATTACGACGCAAACATAGCCTTCCCTCAGCCCTGATAAAGGAGAAGGGTTGAGGGCCAATATAAATATACTCCCTCCATTCACTTTTACCACGTTTTGACTTTTCACACCCCTTAAGAAATAATGAAAGAAGTGCATAATTTACCATGATACCCATATTAACTGATGCATTTTTTATTGGATTTGAGAAAATTATTTGAAATGAGTAATAAATATTGTGGGTATAACAGGAAAAAAAAATTCTTTTCTCTTGATATGCGTAAAGTGACAAGTAAAAACGAAAATCTATTTTTAGTATACATGCCGAGTAAAAGTGAACAGAGTTAGCAATTTAAAATAGAGTTCAACTTAAATACACAATAAGTATAAGAAATTTTTACACCATAAGGTTTCTAGCAGGTAACGTGTTTTATTTTCAAGATTATAAATCTCACATTCTAAGCAAAATTACCTATAGATATTATTTGGGTGACTTAATAGTGTAAAAAATCATTTACACTGACAGTATATATAACTTAAAAGCATCAAATTATAGGATTCACATAGCTGACATAGCTGAGCTCAACTTGTTTAGGATTAAGGAATAGTTGATTGATTGAGAGAAAGAAGGGTTTTAGTGAGGGTTTAATTAAGCAAACCTAGAAAAAGATCCATGAGTTGGAGTAAACAACTCCAATGCAGCAGATCGGTGAGAATCGGAGATAGGTTTGAAGGTAGCAGCTTCACAGATCAATGCGGACAATGCCAGTAGAACCACAAATCCTAATAATTTTGTCATTCCTGTAGAGAAACGATCAAACACAAAAAAAGGAAATGAAGATAAAATTGTTAGCAAATAACAACATAGGACGTATCGAACTGGAAGTGAAAGGAGAGAGATCTTCGAGAGTTACTCGTAATGCGGTGGGAGGGAGGGGAGTTTGCGCCACAGTGAGACCAAAGTGGAGTGTGAATCATATGCAGAAATATTTGGTGCCATATTCCAAATATGCCCATTGTGTTTATGTAATTGCCCAACTACTCCTCTCTCGAGTCTCGGTTGACTCATAGGGAATAGTGTGTTTGGCCAAACTTGTAAAATCAGTTTATTTTAATAAGTGTTTTTTGCGAAAACAAGTTTATGTTTGGCTAGTTAATTTGAAAAGTAATTTTAAGTAGTAATTAGTATTTGGTCAAGCTTTTAAAAACTATTTTTAAGTATATTTTTCTCGAAAGTGCTTCTCAGAAAAATGCTTTTGGAGAGAAGATATTTTTTTCTATTTTTCCAAAACTGCTTCTGCTTCTACTCAAAATCACTTTTTTTTCTTCCAAAAGCTTGGCCAAACACCTCAATTTTGGCCAAAAGTGCTTTTGGTCCAAAAAGCACTTTTGGCCCCAGAAAAAAACTTGGCCAAACAAGTTATCATTAATAGACCAAGCATGTGATTAATATATTAGTGTTATTTGTATATCATGCCCCTATAATTTATAATTTAAGAAAATAATATTTTTAAATTTTTTATGCGTAAACGTGTAAAAGTAAATTTTATATGTATAAAAAAAGAGATAAGGTCAAAAAACTAAAATAAGTTTGTACGAAGCCACAAAACCAATTGACCCCCATATTTTGTCCTGCTATTTTTAATTAGGATTTATTTATGTTACATACTCTAATTGTATAAACATTTATAATATTAGTGTAGTTAAATTGTAAATAATATGTTAGTTACAATATCTATGAGCCTACCAACTAATTATTATCATAAAAATTATTTGTAATTATCTTAAAAGTTATGACTTGATAGTATAACGTATATGCCACATAACCTCAGTCGCCCAATGTAACGATCCGACCGATCGTTTCATGAATTATAGCCATGTTTTTCCCATTTCTGCTTCCTTATGTGTTCCTCAACTGTATTTCATCGTATCGCATTGGTTGGTTCGGCCTCGGAGTGGTTTTGGTGTGGAATGAGACACTTAGTTTCCTAATTAGAGGTTTAAGTTGGAAAAGTCAACCGTATGTTGACTTATGTGTAAACGATCTCGGATGTGATTTTTGATGATTCGGTTATTAGGTGATTTAGGACTTGGGAGCGCGCATTTGGAATGTAATTTGGAGGTCCGTCGTAGAAGTAGGCTTGAATTGGCGAAATTGGAAAATTGGAGTTCTTTGGTCGACAGTGCAAATTTTGATATCGGGGTCGAAATAAAATTTCGAAAGTTGGAGTAGGTTTGTAGTATCATTTGTGACGTGCGTGCAAAATTTCAGGTCATTCAGAGGTGTTTTGGTAGATTCCTGTGTTTGCGGAATTCAGAAGTTTAGTGGTTCTTAGGCTTAAATCCGAGGGTGATTTGGTGTTTTGATGCTTTTTTGAGTATTCCGAAGGCTCGACTAAGTTTGAATGTTGATATGTGACTTGTCGATATGTTTGGTAGAGATCACGAGGGCTTCGGGTTAATTTCGGGTGGTTGACAGATCAAGGATGGAATTTGGATGAATGCTGAAGATTTGTTCTCAGCTGTCATTACCGCACCTGCGGAATGGGGACCACAGATGCGGGATCTGGAATCTGAGACTGGACCGGAGGTGCGAAAGGTGTCTCGCAGGTGCGGAATGGACCGCAAAAATGGTCATGGGCGATTAAGTGAGAACTGCAGGTGCAGTTGCGCAGGTGCGAGAATAGGGCCGCAGGTGCGGAAATGCCTGGGCAGAAGGTATAAATCGGACCCTTCCCGAAAATTGAGTTATTTCCACCATTTTTATTTGGACTTGGAGCTTTTTAGAGGGTTTTGAAGAGGGAATCAAAGGGGTATACATTGAGGTAAGTTACTTGAGCTTAATACTTGTGATTATGAAATTTTTTAGTTGTTTAAGCATGAAATTAGTAGAAATTAGGGATGAAATTGAGGGGATTAGGGCTTGAAATTGGAGAGTTTGATTTAGGATTTTGAGGAACAATCTGATGTCGAATTTTGATGAATTTGATATGTATAGACTCGTGAGTGAAAGGAGTTTCTAGTTTTGTGATTTTTGTCGGATTTCGAGGCGTTGGGCCGAGGGCGGGGTTTGGGTGAATTTCGGGATCTTGGTCTAAATTGATAGTTTTTCATATAGAATTGGTTCCTTGGCCTATATTGATTGCACTTTATTGCTTTTGGTTAGGTTCGGGACATTTAGAGGCCAATTCCAGAGCAAGGGCATTGCGGAGTGGGGATTTGACCGGTTTGAGGTAAGAAATGATTGTAAATCTATTCCTAATGGTATGAAACCCCGAATTTCACATCGTTTCACTAATTTTAGATGACGCACATGCCATGTGACAGGCGTGTGGGCGTGCACCGTTGGGGGATTGTGACTTGGTCCATTACGTAGCAACTATTAAGTTGCGTATTTGACTGAAACTATGTGATACTTATGTGATTTAGAAAAAAATTCTATAAATTGGACTGAGTGTCATATTTGGGCCTTGTGCCAAAGCTGTTTGGACCCTTAAGGGCCTTTTCTTATTATATTCTCACTATTTTGATTGAAAATCTAATCAATTATATTATATTTTCTGATTTCATAACTCAGTCTTTATTAACCGTTTTGATGCATACAGAAATATTATTTTGGGTTGAGCACCCTATTTTTACTAATAGCCCGAGTGGCTTGAGAGGGTTATGACTGACTGAGGCCAAGGACTTTTTCTCTGAGTATATTATGGGATCGGGTTGCACGCTGCAACATGTTGTTACTGATTCATAATTTTGTGAGCCCGAGGCCCTAATTGATTATGCCACGAGATGGCTTGTTATAGAGCTTGGGCCATAGGAGCCCCTCCGGAGTTTACACACCCCTAGTGAGCGCGAGTACCCTGAGTGAGTGATTTGATGTTTTGCCCGAGGGGCTGTTTCTGATTTATGTTATGCCCGAGGGGCTGTTTACGAGCAATTGTGAAGTTTGCCTGATGGCTGTTTATCATTCTTGTTTGCCCGAGAGGCTGTTCACAAGTGATGTTTAGCTCGAGGGGCTATTTATTATTTTTATCATTTTTACTCATTGTTTCATCACTTTGTTGGAAAAAGGGTCGAAAGATGTTTTAAACGATTTTATTGAAACTGGATTTTAAACGAGATGATTTGACTCGTATACTGATTTGAAAGCATGTTATACTTACTGAGATTTCATGATGTAGATTTTATGTGTTTCCTACTTCTCAGTCTTTATTTATATTTATTACTTACTAAGTTGGCGTACTCACATTACTCCGTGCACCTTGTGTGCAGATCCAGGGGTTGCTGAATGTGCTAGCGAGCGTTGATTTTTTATCCTACGTGGATATTTTGGAGTTGGCAAGGCAGCTGCATGGCGATCGCAGCCTTGCTCTTCTCCCTCGTATCTTCCTATAGATATTATTAGTTGATTTCCAAATTGTATTAGTCTTAGCATTTCGGACAGTTTTTAGTAGATGCTCATGACTTGTGACACCCCGATGTCGGGCTTTTCTTTCCGTACTTTGTTATTCAAACTTATATTATGAAGTTTTATTAATTAATAGCTTAAAGACATTCTTCATTTTGGATTATCGGGTTGTTTTGGCAAAATAGTCAGCTTGCCTCGTTCCATGTTAGGTGCCACCACGACGTGGTAGATTTGGCTCGTGACAAGTTGGTATCAGAGCCTAGGTAACATAGGTCTCACGGGTTATGAGCGGGTTTAGTAGAGTCTTGCGAATCGGTATGGAGACGTCTGTACATATATTCGAGAGGCTGTAGAACCTTTAGGAAAACTTCATATTCTTGAATTCTTGTCGTGTGAATCTGTTGATTCTGGTAACTAAACTTCTGTTATTATATTCTACCATAGATGGTGAGGACACATGCTACCGGTCAGGACGGACGACCACCAGTTGGGGCTGCGAGAGGCCGAGGTCGTGGTCGAGGTCATAGTAGGGGCAGGGGTGTAGCCCGTACAGCAACTATGACAACACTTACAGATCCACCAGCCACCCTAGTTCATCATGAGGTCCCAGTTGTGGATACTCCAGCGGGACCAGCTCAGTCGTCGACTTTTCCTATTGTTATCCCAGATCTTCACGAGACCTTAGCTCAGATCTTGACCGTGTGCATCGGTCTTGCTCAGGCGTTTGTTATTTCTACTACAGCAGCTACTTCCCAAGTCGTAGAGGCACTCAGACTCCCGTCGCATGTACACCCCGAGCAGGTTATTCTGGGATTACAGACACGAGAGGCGCCACCAGCCCATCCGGTTGCACCTGCTCAACATTATATGGTGCCAATCATTCCCGATGACGAACATCGTAGATTGGAGAGGTCTGGTAGACTCCAGCCTCCGATTTTCTGTAGTATAGAGGGCGAGGATGCCCAGGGTTTCTTGGACAAGTGGTAGAGGATGCTTCGTACAACGGGTATTTTGGAGACCAGTGGGGTCTCATTCACCACCTTTTAGTTCTATGGAGCTGCCTTTACTTGGTGGGAGGCTTATGAGAGGCATATGCCTGTTGCTGCAGCACCCCTCACCTGGCAGCAGTCTAGAGAATTATGTGCCACAATCCCACAGAGAGGAGCTGCGCAGGCAGTTCGAGCAGTTGCGTCAGGATGATATGATGGTGACGCAGTATGAGATGAGATTCTCTTAGTTATTCTGTCATGTTATCTAGCTGGTTTCCACATACAGGGAGAGGATCAGGATGTTCGTTGATGACCTCCCATACCAGGTACAGATTCTTATTACTAGATAGAGGGTGTCTGGTGCTTGTTTTGAGGAGGTTGTTGACATTTCTTGAGACATAGAGTTGATTCGCCGTTTAGGAGCGAGTAGAGAGGGAGGCCAAAAGGCCTCGTGGATCTGGTAGTTTTTGGGGTGCTCCTCATGGGCGTCAGTTTCACCACGACAGAGGTCGTCCATTCAGACATGCTCAGTTAGCTCTTTCAGTTCACCGTGGGGCATCATTGGGCCATGATTCTCACAATTCTCATTAGGATTGTCACACCTCCGTTTTCTATCCGGGAAGGGTATAAGGGAGTTTTTTTCAATTTAAGTGATAATCAAAATAGGATGTGTATATTAAATTCAGAGTCGCCACTTGGGATAATTTATAGTATTCCAAATCACCGGTTTAAAATCCTGAATCGAGGAAAGTTGACTCTTATTTATGGTCTGTGAACACAAAAACTCGGGTAAGGAATTCTGTTAACCCGGGAGAAAGTGTTAGGCATTTTCGGGTTCTGTGGTTTTATCACGGTCGCTTTGATCATACTTGGCTTAATCAAATTGTCTAATTGCTTATTTTAGAACCTATGTGCTTTTGCCTCTTTTAATTAAAAAATTATCTTAAAACACGTCATGTGCATGTGTACCCATTTGTTTGGCGCGTCAAAAATTATGTCACATGAATGTGTCCACAATTAATAACGCTTTATTATTATTAAGAAGGTTCGGTCAAAGTTGCGCGAACGCATACTCCGATTTTTTTAAAAAAATTATAATTATGGCACGCGAACGTGTACACAATCACAATGATACATTAAACGTGCCTAAAGCAAGCTACAAACATTCACTGTTAAATATATAAGTTATGATATCCGTGAGGGCCATGGGTGATCTAATTATGGATGGCACACCTTAGCTTGATTTTTTTTAATAAAAAAATGGTTTTTAATTATAGCCAGCTAAAGGTATTCAATGTTAACGAAAAACTGAATCGTATTTTAACATTACATAACTAAAATGCATGCCTGGTTGGGCATATGGAAACCTTTGACTATTAAAGGGGATTTGGGCTAACAGCAACCCATTGAGCGATCCACGGATAACAATCAATATCAGTTGGGCTCAAAGTCGAGCCCAATACATAATCAGAGGACCAAGGGCGAAGAGGCTGGCTTGCCATGGCATGGCCCTTTAATTGGGCTAGTTTCCAGCCCAGTCCCCAGACAAGGAAACCAATTTATTATTCAAAAGAAAACAGAACAGGAGTCCAAGATCGTTTGGGCCTGAAGTTGAGCCCAAAGACAATGAATAAATTCAAATGAAGGCAGCGCAACCTAAGTTCTACCAGGCTACCTCGCTTGGGCCTTGGCCAAGCCCAAACTAAAAAATTCAGATTCTTTTTTTACAGCATATGCGAAAACATCCAAGAATCAACATAAAAATCTAATTTAAGTCATACCATTAACAGGACCTAAACTTCAAATTTGACCATACACTAGCTCATGATATTGCTATTAATTAACAGGAGATCAATTTTTCTGAAATTCATCCATGGATTAAAATCTGACCTATACATACCGTCATACTTAACAATCAAAACATTTAAATGTATATTCAACCAAACTCTGACAGAGTCCCAAATAATTACACTCACTATGTATACAAAATTGGTAAACCACCTATGAATGAACTAAAATCAACTCAAACGTTTAAACCATACAAGCATATCAACATCTGTATCAGTAGTACTTAAAAAAAAACTAAAGCATTTATAGATTCTAGGTAATGAAGAACAGTAGCATAGAAGGCATTGAGCTAACTAAATATATTGAATCCAATTCCAAATCAGCAGATTCAAGCCCATTTTTTCACTTCGAGCTAATGACATACCTGGAGATCAAGAACAAAAGCAGAAATGGAATAAGTATTTCAACACAAACAGAAAAGTGAGCAAAGTAGCAAATCAATAGCAATGTTCAGTCTTTTTCGACCAGCTTTAAAACCAGAAAATCAGAAATTCCACGAAAAGCTCTTAAAGTTCCAAAAGAAAATCAGAAAAACTAGCCAATAATGCAGAAAACTGTTTGTGTATTTTCTAGGGTATGAATATCTGACCTTTTTTCTGTGAAGAAAGGGTCTATATATAGCCCTTAAGAGTGTTATGTGCTGAAGATAATAATGGAATCATTCCTTCAGCCACAAGGTATCTTTTTTAACCAACTTGGACAGTTGGTTGTCCCTCATTGGTTTATGCATTTTGTGCAGACCAAATGAGGCCAGCTGCCCCTATTCTAGAAGCTTCTTATATGAAAATTCCTATTTCCTATTCCCAAATTAACCTCATAAGTTTTCATTTATTCAATTAAGCCTTATGAGTTTCTAACAATTTACAAACCTAGGCAAACAGAAAACAAACAAACAAATATTAACAAACGGATTAAAAGCAAACAAAAACTTCAAAGTTGAAAGTTGGGTACCTGAAAACTGGAAAATAAACCTAAACCTCTAAAATGAAACCAATTCATAATAAGATCTAGATTAATCAAGAACTAAGCCAAATAGTAAACCCTAAATGAAACTTGCACAAACACTGGAATAATTCTGAAACCAAAATGAATAAAATGATGCACCCTAAAACAAAATTACTAACTTAACATGTTCAAATGACAAACAGATTAACAAAAATGAAAATCAAAGTAGAAAGAACACTGACTGAAATTTGAAAAAAAGAGAAGGAAAGTGGAGAGGTAAATGATACTTTACCATCTGAGGAGTAAAAAGCGAGCCCCACAATTTTTGAGGTCGGTTTCACCTCGATTGACCAACAAAGGTCTTTTATTTCAAGGGATTCGGTCTTGCATGGCTTTGACCGGATCTCCTTGAAAGAAAAGACTTCTGGAAGCTAACCTTTGAAGTAAAACAGCAAGGAACTTTGGATTCAAACAAGACAGAAACCCCTTCTTAGATTTGGAATTCCAAAGGTATTTAAGAAGAGGAGGATACATGAGTGGCCTGGTATCAATCTAGGGAAGTTCAGAGTAACTAGGGTTTTGGGGTCTGATTCTTAGATCTAAATCGAAAGATTTGGGTGGGGATTTTGGGGAAGGGGTTTGTGGACTCGGAAAGAGGAAGGGACAGGAGTTATAGGGTGTTAATTTGGGGGTGTTTGAAGTGTCGCCGTCGCCGTGGGGTGATTTCTGGCGGCGAAGCCGGCGAGGGGACTTTGAGGCGGCTAGTTTTGGGGTTTGTATGGGTGCTGAAGTGAAGGGGTTAGAATGGGGGGGGGGGGTGGGTTTCGGATATTTTTATACGTAAACCATACTGAGTTAACACCCGTTAGATCACACAAGATCAACGGTTGTGATGAAATGAAGCAAAAGGAAGTTGTTTGGTTTAACGAAGGGACCTGGACCAGGTGGGATAACTTTGGGCCTGGATTTGGGGCGGGTTTGTGGTAAATTTCGGGTACGGACTGGCCCAATTTCAAGTCTAAAACAAGCCTTTTTTTATAATTATTAATCCTTTTTTTTTGTTTTTTTTCTTTTCTTTAATTAAAAAAATCCTAAATTAATCTAAATTGTAAATTAAACTAATTATCAAATCATAAGATTCATAAAAATTAATTGACCCTAAATTAAAAGAGAAAAACTACTGATCTAGAATTAAAAGCTAAAAATATAAAACTAAGTCAATTTTTGTGATTTTTATTTTTAATAAAATAACTAATTTACTAATTAATCCTAAAAATATGAAGAAAAAAAATCTCAATGCAATGCATGGTATTTTTTTTTGTATTTTTCTTTAATAAAAGTAAACATGCACAGAAATACAAACAATTAACACAAATTCCTACGAAAATCCTATAAAATTGTAAACAATTGGAAAAAATCAATTTATTTAATTTTTAGGAGTATTTCACATAGGGAAAAAATCACGTGCTCACAGCTGCCCCTCTTTGCTCGGAAACACGAAGAGTTTTCAGCAAAGATAAAGTGAGCGGATGCGAGTAATTTTTGCCAGTTTGAATACTTTGTGGGAAGCATTTCTGAAAGATCTGACCGAACCTTGATTCCGAGGTTGCCTACATATCCTTGGCTCTAAAGGAATCAGGTTAGTGTAGTTCTAGAAGTTTTGGTAGCTGGGATTATCGGAAAGCTGTGATTTCACTGTTGTTGCTACTACTACTGCTTGTTGATCTCCTTATTACATCGAAACAGAATAAAAGGAAGCTAGAATAAACTATGATCTATGAATTACAAGAATCCTATCTACATATCTTCAAACTTGATCTCGCAGCTTTTGCGGCTCTGTCGTGCATCTTGAGTTGTTGACTCGTACTCTCAAGGCGAGATTCTTTTGTTACTGACTTGAACTACATTCTGAAGTGAATTCCCTTATTTTCCAGGTAGGCGCCTGATTGCCGAAACTTGAACTGTCTTCCCTTGTTCTCTAGGTGGACACCTGATTGCCGAAACTTGAACTGTCTTCCCTTATTCTCCAGGTGGGCACCTGATTGCCGAAACTTGAACTGTCTTCCCTTATTCTCTAGGTGGGCGCCTGACTACCAAAATTTGAATTGTCTGCCCTTGTTCTCCAGGTGGGTGCCTGATTGCCGAAACGTGAACTGTCTTCCCTTGTTCTCCAGGTGGGTGCCTGATTGCCGAAACTTGAACTGTCTTCCCTTGTTCTCCAGGTGGGTGCCTGATTGCCGAAACTTGAATTGTCTTCCCTTGTTCTCCAGGTGGGCTACTGATTGCCGAAACTTGAACTGTCTTCCCTTGTTCTCCAGGTGGGCGCCTGATTGCCGAAATTTGAACTGTCTTCCTTTATTCTCCAAGTGGGTGCCTGATTGCCGAAACTTGAACTGTCTTCCCTTGCTCTCCAGATGGGCGCCTGATTGCCGAAACTTGAATTGTCTTCCCTTTTTCTCCAGGTGGGCGCCTAGTTGCCGAAACTTGAACCGTCTTCCCTTGTTCTCCAGATGGGCGCCTGATTGCCGAAATTTGAATTGTCTTCCCTTGTTCTCCAGGTGGGCGCCTAATTGCCGAAACTTGAACTGTTTTTCCTTGAAACTTGAACTGTTTTCCCTTGTTCTCCAGGTGGGCGCCTGATATTTCAACAAAACAAACAAAACAAAAGAAACTTTTCTACCCCAGTGTGATATTGGGGACATCTGTGAGTGTTACCCGAATCTTGTTATCAAAGAGCTGTAAGAATTTAAAAGCTAAATCCCATTATCGTCAAATCTTGTCATTTATGAAGGTCTCATAAACTTACTAAACCCGTTATCCAGGAGGGTCCTAAAAACTTACGGCCGAACATGTCTGGCACATGCTTTCCTCACGGATGGTTCCTCCGGAACAAATGAAATTTCCTGCCCCTATTTCAATCAAAGAAAAATCTTATCAGTTTGAAAATGTGGTGGTTAGTTTGTGGCGTTCTTGCTGAATGTGGCCTTTCCACTGCCATGCTTTGTTCCAATTAGCTGTCTCGGCATGGCAAAGAATTGTTTCACCTTCTAATTGAACCTCAACCACAGAACCCCGAATGACCTGAGTGCCCTATACTCAAACTGCTATTTTACATTTCTATCTTTCTAATCCGAACCTCTGTATTTTTTCCCTAAAATTCACGAAACCACTTGACCTCTTGAGCTTCCACCAACACTTTATTTTCCGTTTTATATCATGCTATTTCAGGTATGCTTTGACCGCACTTTGCTTTATGCAATTTAGAAGTAGGTAATAAGCTTTAAAATCCTTTCTTACTTGCTTAACAAGGCTAACCTTGGAAAAGTCTTAGAGAAGTAAACCCAACTGACAATGAAATGCAATGACTTTGAGAGTTAAGAATAAAGAGGAAAATTCAAAACAGGATAACTGTTTGAGGAAGAAAAGGCAAACAGACTTATCTGAGTGAGGCAACTGGCACCGATGATCATGATATGCACTTCAGATTAATCAGCATAGTCCATTCAATCAATCACTTTTCAGTCTTCACATTTTATGCCCGGGGTTCCCCTAATCCAATTTCTTTGCAAAGTCAACAACCTTGTTCGACTTGCGGCGCCCTAAAGGGTTTTCACCAACAAACTTCTCTCATTTGTTCATATCTCAGCTCACCATTTCATTACGGTGCCCGTGAGAGTTTTCACTAATAAAAATCTCTCATTTAAATTTTCTCTCAACTTTTTGTCGCATTACGGTGCCCGTAAGGGTTTTCACCAATAAGACTCTCTTATTTATTCATTTTTTCCTGTGTAGAATGTAGTGTTGCCCCTGATGAATCATACCTCTAACTCGCTTGACTTGGCATCCCTCAAAGATTGAACGGAAGGTCTTTCTTTGGACCGTAATGTGGGCTTATGGATAGGGTTAGAAAGAAAGGATATCATAAAGGCTCAAAACAACTTGAATGGGTTCAGAATTACAACTTTTGGAATTAGATCTTTCACAAAACTGAACTTCTGCCCCAGTTTCCTTGCCTGGTGAACTTTGCATTTTATTTTGATGGGACCGAACCGTGAGGCTGCCTACGTATCCTTAAAAGGAATAAGGTCGAACGTAGTTCATGACATAGGATTTGCTTTGTTTTTGTCACTTTTCTTTTCTTTTTCTTCTTTTTTTTCTTTATCTTGTACTTCTAAACTTTGCTTCTGATTCCAAATGAGGGGTATGAAAAAAAATAAAAGGCTCAAAAGGGGTAACAAAGGATAAAGTATTTAGATAAGAGAACAAAATGCCTTCGTTATTCCAGTCTTCAAATCATGCCAAGTACAAACAACACAATTTAGACCAAAGAAATCATACATAATATCTTTTGGCTGCATCAGAATTGATAGTCATATCTACACACTTGCCTTATATATCTGTTAGATACAAAGCACCATTGGACAACACTCTCGTTACCACGAACGACCATTGCCAATTTGGGGCAAACTTGTCTTTTGTTTCAGCCTGATGTGGAAGGATGCGTTTCAATACTTGCTGACCCACTTCAAATTTTCGGGGATGCACCTTCTTGTTATATGCTTTTGCCATTGTCTTTTGATACAACTGGCCGTGACATACTGCCGCCAGTCTTTTCACATCAATTAGACTTAATTGCATCAATCGGGTTTTGACCCACTCATCATCATCAATCTCTGCTTCAGCAACAGTTCGAAGGGATGTGATCTCAACCTCCGCGGGTATCACTGCTTAATTACCATACACCAACAAATAAGGAGTTGCGCCTACTGAAGTGTGAACAGTAGTGTGATAACCCAGCAAAACAAAAGGTAACTTTTCATGCCATTGCCTAGAACCTTTCACCATCTTTCGAAGTATCTTCTTTATGTTCTTGTTGGCCGCCTCAACCGCTCCATTTGCCTTGGGGCGATACGGAGTGGAATTTCGATGTATAATCTTGAACTGTTGGCACACTTCTTTCATTAAATGTGTCACGACCCAAACCTACACTGGTCGTGATGGTGCCTCTCGTGAAGACAAGGCCAGCCAACTAACCCAATTCACTCCCTTTTTAGAATTATTTAAACATAGATGAGTAAAGTGATACAGCTTAACAACAATAATAATCAGGACTACAACCCTACACAACCCGACCGGGGTATCACAAGTCACGAGCATCTAAGAAGTAGGAACACTACTACAGGGCCAATATTATATATACAAAATAAAATGTGGAAATTTAAAGATGAAGTGCGGTGCCGCGGACGCTGGCGGTTACCTTGCTCAGCTACATTAGTATATCTTCAATCAGCTAATAACCCGCTACCGGGTGAATAACACCTGTAACTGCACACGAGGTACAGGGAGTAAAGTGAGTACTTCTAACTCAGTGGTAATAAGAGTAAATAATATCTGAGCAGCAATAAATCACGTAAAGCAAATCAACATGCTATATAGTACAGTGTAACCCTTTGAGAAAAATAGGGAAAACGTGAAAAATTCTTTAGAAATTATCTTAACTCAGTTCAAAACTTCTTTTGAAAATATTTTTTTCCAACAGTTAAGCAAATAAATGCGAAAACACGTAGTGCAAGTTAGCACGAAAGCCAGCCCCTAGGGCACAAACAAATATGCATAACTGAGCTCATAACTCTCCCTTCATGCAATATTCTTATCTCTGGTCAGCCACTGTTACCTGACCCATTTACGTCATACAGTGTCACTGTTACCACTGTCTCAAATTTATCCACTTTGAAAGTGATCAGACAATATCAGAACAACAAATAAATATCTCAAGAAATAACACAACAACAAATAGTGCACAAATGTATGAATGCAATGCAATGCATATGACGGTACACTCTAGTACCCGCTGCGGCGTGCAGCCCGCTCCACTTATTTAACGTCGACGACGCTTACTGGGGTGTGTACAGACTCCGAAGGGGCTCCTACAGCCCAAGCGCAATATCAGCCAGGTATTGACATAAAATAGGCTCTCGACCTCAATATCAATATATAATAATCGCTACGGCGTGTAGCCCGATCCATATCAAGGAAACATCCTCACCACTGGGTCCCCGACCCATCTCA
>MU766927.1:82839-97163 GCA_026770625.1 Nicotiana glauca
AAGCTGTAGATAATAGCAACTACAATTTATACACATAATTAACACAACTAATAAAACCACTAGAAAATATCTACTGCAAAATAACAACATTTGTAAATATATAGAAAATAGCAACTACAATTAATCTATAAAATGAAGACAACTAAGCGACATGACTACAAAATAACTACATCTATAAAGCCGTAGATAATTGTAACTATAATTTATACACATAATTAACACAGCTAATCTACATGACTACAAAATAACTACAAGAATTGTGATTTTTTCGACCGGGATATCTGTTATGATGAAGGACAAGAATTCATCTACAATTCTTTGCTGATGATTTTAGAACTTTCTCAAAGCTCTTCTGCCCTTTGGTTTATTGTAATTGTAGCAAATGTAGTTTAAGGCAAAGTGGACTTCTTTATTGACAAAGAAAACGAGGCTGCAAATTTACAGCATAATTCACTCCCAATTCTTTTATTATAATATTGTAGAAGACACTTTTTCTTTCCCCCTTTTCCTGCCATAATTAGAGGCAACCCACTACAAAATATTCTCACTTTAAACAACACAAAAGTTGTTAATATCCCCCTTTTTATTTGATCAATGGCTGATGGGGCCTAAATGTAACAACTTTTGAAAATTTTTTATGGACATTTGATGTAAATTCGTTACTATCTACATATTATGTAATATAGTATGGAATTTGGTATATGAATGAAAATGTCCCTTAATTTAATACACCAATCTACTACTTGTATCAAACATGCCATTTAACCCAAAGCAACGAAATATTGATATGAACTTATTCAAAAGATTTCAATGGAATTCATAAAAGAAGTACATATTTCAAAGAGAACAGATGAATAAATTGAGGCGGTGAAACTCATATGCTCAGCACTATCGGATTATAGATCAAAGAAGAACTGATTCAATTACATGATTATTCCAAATTTAAAAAAAAATATGCAATGGCCAAATTCAGTTTAGGTTCCTAAAACAAGCTCATTAAAAGCTGGTCTCCTAATGGAAATAATGCCATTGTTGAACTTAAGAACTTGCTCTATTGAAATAATTCCAACCTTCAGCTGCAATTGTAGCCAAAACAAATTGCTACTTAGAAATTCAAAGTAACATGAAGTAGCTATACGCAACATTTTGAAACTATGAGATTGATCCCAGAATATCGTGTGATTAACAAGTTGTCTCACAAAAGCATTTGACTCTTAATCACTTAGTTAAAACAAACTATTACCTCAAAAAGTCTAATTTCTGAAACACTGAAATCCAGAACTCAAACAGAGAGTAATATACATGTAGCAGACTCTAAGGATTTCAGCAACTATGGAACATAATGATTTCAGAAGTTGCCAGATAAGTTAATTCAAGTGGCTCAACAATCAAATACGTGACCAATCTACACAGCTCAACGAGTAATTCCTTTTCTGTTGGCCTAAAAGACCAATTTCTTAAGAAAAGATAACCACGAATCAAATATTTCAAAGAACGACACTTCATGAACTTGTTTCTTTGGACCAAGTTTTTACTAATTAAACACCAAGGATATTCACACTACTACATATATTCAGCAATGTGTAAAACCACAAAGAAAGAGAGAATTAAATTTAAACTAGTAGAAATGTCGTCAAGGAAAACATTAAAACAGATCTGTGACAGGGTGGTGCTCCACGCAACAATTTATACCCAAAAGGAACTCAAACCAATCTTTAAGAGAAACACTCAGAAATACGTAAACAAAGATTTGAGATAGAAGATTTGCACCTTTAATAACAAAAATTTTCCTTTATTTGCAAGCTTCTCCAAAGAAATTACAGTAGATGGAGTTGAACTGAATGGACTCCAAACTCAAACACAGACGCAACAACACAAAATTCCAGCCTTGAGCTGCAACGAGCAAAGCAAATCCCAGTACTTTTACACGAGATGTTGTTCCAGATATCCGAGAAATAAATAATAAAAAAAGAAACAAATGGTAACACTCGAGTAATTTCAGAACTCTTGCTTCTATCTCTTTTGGTATGAAAACTCGAACGAAAAAACAACAACTCAGACCATTTTTTATTTCTTGTTCTTCGTTTTCTGAAAAAATGTAGACTAAAAAATAGGCCCGAAAAGAAGGGAGAAACTTCAAAACCCTAGAAATTCTACCACTAAGTTTTCCGAGAATTTTCTCTAAATTTCTCTTTTTTTTTTTTAGAAAAGAAACTTACCTCATATATATCCCTTAAAAAATCTCGAATCTTCTGCCCAACTATCCAAAAATTCTTACGTTTTTGAACGATTTTTGGGACAAATGGAAGTCATGGATCGATTTACATCTATCCATGGGTCCCATTCATCCAGCAAATCGTTCTATCGTACGGAAATCGTGCAAAATTTGGAGAGAATATTCGTTCCTCTCTGACAAAAACCGTTGGAATAAAATGACGTTGAGGAGAGGGGTCCCATTTGGGTGAACTCGCCTGAGTTCCAGGCAAGTTGAGGACCGAGCTCAGTGAGGAAGATGATGAGTAGTAACGGGTGCGCCGTTTCTTTGTTCTCTAGATTTAGGGTTTGGATTAGGAAAAATGTTATAAGAGGGATTTTATATGGAGGGGAAATGGGCGGGTCAAAATGGCGGGTCAGGGCAGATTTTTGGGCTGGGGCGGTAGAAAAGCATTTGGGCTGGATGGTTGGACCAAATTGGGTATTACAAGGCTACACGTGGACTAGAATTTCTCCCCTCATGGTTTTCTTTTCTTTTTCTGACAGAGCGACGTTAGACTTGCATTAACGGGAGAAAGAGAAAATGCTTTAGAAGGAGTTGAGAGATCTCTGCTATCCTGCCGTCATATTTTAATCTTTCAAAAAAACATAAAGTTCATCAAAATTAGGAGAATACATCTTGCCTTTATTAAAAAAGACAAGTTCGGTGCACTAAACTTCTACGGGTTCGAGAAAGAACCGGACCATATGGGTCTGGGGTAAGGCTGTGTACATTAAAGAGGCAACAAGATTAGTATTATCCGTATTTGAAGAGAGGCAAACTAGCGTGCAGACTTTTTGGCAAATGAGTGCCTCAAACACGACGAAGATTTGTTAATATGGGAAGATGCGCTTCAGGGAATGAAGTTTTTGCTCCTGAACATTTAAGTAGCGTAGCTTATGAAAGATTCTAGTACTTATATGTATTTTCTAATGTACCAAAAAGAAAAACATGGATGAAAATCAAAGAGATTTTACTATTATTCGAGTGCACTCTCGTGAATTTGCATTGTCTTAGTATGTCAAAAAGATATTATTGCATCTTTTTAGGACTTTGCAGGCTTGCCTTCTCAAATTGTTTCCTTGCATAAGTGTAAAGATCATTAATTTCTGCAAATAATGAAAATAATTAATGTAGTACTTAATTTAAGTACACTTTCAGGCATATGTCTTTACTAGTACGTGATGCCCATGCTACATAGGCCCAATAATACTATGCCTAGGTTGTGCTAATTAGTATGCGTAAATTTTCTTCTTATTTTATAGAGAAATTTTTATAAAGCACAATCCTTTAATAGTAATTAGCCATCTATAGATACCATTTACTATATTACGGATTATAGATACCTTTTCTGTGGTTATAAGAAGTATTTAAGCTATTGTATTCATGAATACAGTAGCAAAAATAGGCGTGAATCAGGGAAGTCCAGCTAATCAGTTGTTGTATTCGAGTGTATTCGACTGTATTCATGGAGTGAAACGTGGTATTACAGCTGGACAGATTATTGTATTCGACTATATTCATGGCGTGAAATAGGGGATTACACTGTTTTTAAAACGGAAAGTGAATCAATTAACATAACAGACTCCTAATATAACTCAAAAAACTCAATTATAACACATAAATTTTGTATTTTCGGTTATAAAAAAGATTCTCAACCGAAAAGTACACCAAAAATATAGCAATCTTCAGAGAAATTATATAATACATATGAATACATAAATTATATTAATTAAAAAAATATATGAATACATTTATGGCATATAGCGAGACAGTGAATACAATAAAATACATAGAATACAACGAGATACATTAAAATACAATGAAAAGAAAGACAATGAATACAATGAAATACATGGAATAAAACGAAATACATTGAATTATAATGAAAAAAAAAGACAATGAATACAATGAAATACATTAAAATATATTAAAAGAAAATCAAGTTGCTCAGCCCAAACTCTGTCATCTTTGTTCAAGAACAAACTCTAATTTCAATGCACAGTGTTAGAGTGTCTTCCACCTCCATTGCAGTTAAATCTTGCACACTCAATTGTTCTGGATCGTTGGAAGAAGAAAGGGCATTCTTCCACATGTTTGAAGACTCGCCTTACATTATTCATTGTTTGAGAGTTAATATTACCCAAGAAGATGGCGTCGCCCTTTACAACTTACTTCTCGAATATGCCTCTGGAGAAGCTTAGCCGATCATCTTCACAACCACAATTCAGGGGAAGGGTGATCACGCCCAACTCTAATCCTAAAAAGAATAAGCGGTCGCTGCAAATATAATCCGATTTAAAAGTCCAGAGTCGAATCCCATAGAGAACTAAGGCTTAGCTATATCTGTTTAATATCACTAAAAAGAAAAGTTTAACAATTTTTCAAATTATAAAGATTGAGATTTATATTTCTAACTAATTACTAGCAAATACTACAAAGCGGTAAAATTATCAACTAACGAGACAAAGGGTTGGAGACTAAATTAAGGAGGTCTAGAGTTATGATTTCCCCAATTGTCAGAATCCTTCTAGCTATGTTTCCTACAATTTTGCCAATATATTCTCTACTGATCGTGAGCACTTTAGATATCGTAATTCTCTCTCGAGCAACTACAACAATTTACTAGACATATTCTCTCGAACTATGCTAGTGGGCTTTACCTAATCGCTCATTATGACCACATCAAGGCTTTGTTATTTATAAACCTACCTTTAAATCTAATATATTGATTTCTCACATACGTTAGGAGTGACGTTGTTCAACAACGACCTAAATATGTATCCTTTCTCAAGCAACACATAATAAATAGGCACAGTCAATCGATGGCCATTCAATCAACAACAATAAACATGTAGTTGAACAAGTAGATAAATCCAATGGCTAGATTGTATAAAATTATAACAAGAATTTATCCTACAAAAAATTCCATCAAAACCCTAGATAACAAATTAGCTATTCATAATAGTATGTAAAACTACAATACTAAAAGTCATAACCAACAATGAAAAATAGGAAGAGGAAGGAAAAACTCGTTGCAGAATTCCCCGCTTTACTCCTATTGCTTCTCTACCTCCTCAGGTCGAATCTGTATCAAAAATATGTTCAACTCCTAAAAAATACCGTTTTTACATGTATATATACCAAGTAGGGTCGAGCCAAAATAATTATACCTTCTTCTATGCGAAAAAGGACAATATTTCACGTCTTCCGCGGTAGAACTGCGGTATATGGAAGGTATACTGCCTCAACCCGCCACAAGTCCGCGGTCGCGATTTCGACCGCGTTTCTTACCCTGTTCTGTTTGGAATTTGAAAAAACATAAAACATGAAAGTTGTAGCACTTTTAATTATTGTTCTGACCATATATTGTGGGTCCTAAATGGAGTTTTGAGAAAAAAAGTTATCTGCATTTTACTAAACAATGCGCAATATGCCTACTCGATTCTTCATTTTGTTGCTCTATCATCCGTTGATTCCCGAATACGATCCTGGCTTAATTCCTTGGGCTTTTACCCAGATTTTAAAGCTCCAAATCACTTGAATTCATTCCATAACATCTATATAGCTCAGAATTACTCCTACAAGGTACAAAATACACCGTTAGTGTAAAACACTAGCGATTAAAGCGCAAACTCAACTAAAGTGCAGTAAATTTTAGTGTAATAAATGAATAAAATACGTAATTATAGCCTATTATCAACACCTCGCACTTAAACCATTGCTCGTCCTCGAGCAATCAAACTACATTTTATATAGACACGACCATTTTAAACAATTCTCCTAACTCATCACACCAAGAATATTTAAAATAGACTAAGCACAAAAGCGTAACATCTTCATCTCAAGATTTAACTCACAAGTACCACACATTATTCACGACTCACCCACTTACTCTAACATAGAAGTCACTGAAATTACCTTTTCTTCATGAATTAGGTGCCATCACACAATAAAAGAGAGTAGTTCTACAAAATAAAATTTAAGAACACTTAGGAACTCAAGATAGAAAGAATTTTACTCAATCTCAGAAATACCATTCATATTCCACAAAAGATGCACCATAATCTTACCCGTAGTGTTTACTCCACTAATCGAGCTTATTCAATATAGGATCAATTAAGACTTTATTTGGTTGTAATATAGGCTATGGGACGGGTAGGATACATTTAGATATAAGAGTGACTACATCTCCCTAAGCACTTTAATACATATAATTTAATATTCAAACCCCGTACTTATGTCAAACTAAAACTCCACCTTCACATCAATGTATATTACGCCATTCTTCTTTAAGCACACTTACATCAAGAGCCACCACTTATCAAGGATTTTTTTTTACAACAATCCAACTATTCTTTTTTCAATTTAAGTGGCTCTTTATTTTTCAAAACAGTGCACCTTTCTCCTTATTTAATTAGTTCCACTCAAAAGCCAAACCAACCATCCCACACTTTAACCTTTACCAAGTTCATAAACAATTCAAGTGCTCATGAGAGGTTACAATGGTTCAAATAGATGGTTAATTCAAATAAATGAGTAAGGCTTGTAATGTAGTTGCCAAAGAAACATAATTAAAGGCTCAAAGGGGTTAAATACGACCCATAATAATTAGACAGGTAAAATATACATATCTGGCTCAACTAAGAAATGCCTATATCACTTCCAAGACTGAACAAAACTACTATTTCGCTTTGCAAACACACAGGGAAAGTTCTAGGCATCAAATGCAATGCACAGAATATAACAAATCATTACACACACATGGCACATAACTCACTCAGGATTGGTTTCATCAAGACACGCTAGACAAAGCAGTTGAGCAAAGTTAAGATCATACAATTTAAGGTACTTATACAAGAGTCAAAAATTGAGCCTAAGCATCACAACCAAAGTACTCACTATTCTCAAGGCATAACAAAGTCAAGAGATATTGCTTCAATTCAAACAAAACACAATGGCTCCTATTCCTAAAAAAAACTAACTACACCTGGTTCAAACAAAACCCTTGGAAATAAAACGTGGTTTAAAGAAAAACTAAGGGGTAATTACTACACTACCTAACAAAATAATTTTTTTTGTTTTTTTTATTTAAACATAATGTCACGACCCAAACTCCGGTCGTGATGGCGCCCAACACATTGCTAGGCAAGCCCGACCATTACCCGATAGCCAATCCAATTAAAGTCAATTATACTGTTTCCATAATAGCAATAAGAATGCGGAATTTAAAACAACTGAAATAATAGCCCAATACGATCTGGTGTCACAAGTCTGAGCCTCTATACAACTGAGTCTAAGCAGGAAAACAAAAGATAATGGAAGGAGAGATCGAGTCCTGCGGACGCCGACAGCTACCTCGATGACTCTGCAGTAAATTGAAGCAGCAGCAAAATGTGTATATCAACTGCCCTCCTGGATCCCTGTATCTTCACACAAGGTGCATGGAGTAGAGTGAGTACTCCAACTCAGTGAGTAATAGCAATAAATAATAACTGAAAGTAAGAAAACCTGTAAGAACACTAAACAGTTCTAAAGTAACAGTACAAGTAAGAACATCTCTAAGGAGGAAAGTCTAGTATCAGTCTACTACTGTCCCACAATTTTCCAACACTTCTGCGGCGCATAGTCCGATCCTTACTAATACTGCTACGGCGTGCAGCCCGATCCTTACAAATACTGCTGCGGCGTGCAGCCCGATCCAATATAATATATATATAGTGCTGCGGCGTGCAGCCCGAACCAACATAATAGATATAATGCTGCGGCGTGCAGCCCGATTCAATATAATAGTAACTGCGCTTACTAGGGTTATGTGCAGACTCCGGAGGGGCTCCTTCAGCCTAAGCGCTAGAATACTGCGGCGTGCAGTCCGATCCATATATATATATCATATATATAATACTACGGCGTGCAGTCCGATCCAATATATGAATATGTATATATACTGCTGCGGCGTGCAGCCCGATCCAATATAATATGTATAGTGCTGCGGCGTGCAGCCCGATCCAATATATGTATATGTATATACTGCTGCGGCGTACAGCCCGATCCGGTATATATATCAAATACCTCGCTATGGGTCATCGACCCCTCTCAGTCAATATAGACTTGGCCTCTCGGGCCCACTCCGCTAAAGCAGGGTATTCAACCCTAGGTATTTCTCATTTAGAGTGCAATTTGCTAATAACGATTCATATTATGTTTTATAGTTAAGAATACGACTGAGAGTATGTGTTCAACAGGTATAGGGGTCATTTAGCTCCACAGGCTTCCCTAAGGTTCTACAGATCGGCACAAGGCCCCAAACATGGCAACTAGCCCAAATATTCGGATATAAGCTCAGTCTCAGTCAATAAATATAGTAAACCATCAATCGGGATGGACTAAGTCCAAATCCCCAGTCACAATATCACCACGCTCATCACAGGACGCGTGTTTCATCTCAACATAGCACCGTATAGTGCAAATACGGGGTTTCAAACCCTCAGTATATCATTCATGACTACCACTCACCTCCAGCCTGCCAAATACTACTTCGCGATGCCCTTTCCTCTCGTATCGACCTCCTCGTGCGTCGAATCTGGTCAAAACCACAACGAATACATTACAATAGGCTAAGGGAACATAACCCAATCGAAAAGACTCGAAAAATATCAAAATTCATGAAATTTGCAAAACCCGAGCCCCGGGCCCACATCTCGAAAAATTTTAAACTTAACATCACCGGCTTCTTTATCTCGTCACGAGTCTAACCATACCAACATTATCCAATTCCGACATCGTTTGGTCCTTCAAATCATCATTTTATATTTTGGGAGATTTCACCAATTTTCTTCCCAAATTCCATCCCAAATCACAAATTAAACGATGAATTCAATGATATATTATTGTAATCTAGCCAAATCTGAGTTAGAATTACTTACCCCGATGAATTTCTTGAAAAACCTTTGAAAAATCGCCAAAATCCGAGCTCTTTAGGTCCAAATATCAAATAAAACCCAAAATCTCGTATTTATAAAGTAACCCTCGGATTTCGACAGTGCTGACCACACAAAAATGACCGCGGACCGCGCCCGGGGAGTGCTGTCCGCGCAAAAATGGCCGCGGCCGCGCAGGAACTTGACTGCAGTGACAGGCTTTAGTATTTTGGCCATAACTTTCGCTACAGATGTCCAAATTATGATTTCTTTAGCTTTCTGGAAACTAGACACGAAGGGATACAACTCTCATTTTTGAATCACCTCAAAATTCCATGTAAATCAAAAGATATGAGCTTCCGAAGTAGGACCAGTGACCCTGCAGGTTCTTCCCGTGCGCGGCCGCGCGCCCAGAGCGAGAAGGAGCGCGGTCCGCGCCACCACTGCTGCCCCCTCCATTTTTCTAAGCTTCGGGGTATCCGTACTCGCTCAAAACTCACCCTAAACACACCTGAGGCCCCCGGGACCTCAACCAAAAGCACCAACAAGTTTGAAAACACATCACGGACTTAGTCGAGGCCTCAAATCACATCACATATCATCAAAATCACCAATT
Source organism: Nicotiana glauca (assembly GCA_026770625.1). Classification (NCBI taxonomy): domain Eukaryota; kingdom Viridiplantae; phylum Streptophyta; class Magnoliopsida; order Solanales; family Solanaceae; genus Nicotiana; species Nicotiana glauca. The sequence continues at coordinate 92,630 of MU766927.1, forward strand.
ATGCATGGATTCGAGCCTAAGAACTTATTAAATTTTCAAATTTCACAACCGATGCTGAAACCCATCAAAACTAGTCCGAATGACCTCAAATTTTGCAGACAAGTCCAAAATCACCTAACGAAGCTACTGAAACTCTCGGAACTCCATTCCGACTCCCGGATCAAAATTTCACCAATCAACCGGAAATTGCCAAAATACTAACTTCGCCAAAATAGTCTAACTTCTTCACCGGACATCCAAAATTACGTATGATTGCCCTTCTAAGCCTTAAATCATCATCCGGAGCTAACTGAATCATCGGAATTCAATTCTGAGCCCTCTAACTCACAAGTCAATATCCGATTGACTTTTCCAACTTAAGCCTTCTTAAAAGAGACTAAGTGTCTCATTTCTTATCAAAAATCACTCCAAATCAATTCTAACACACCAAACACTGATAAAGAAACATGAAGAAGCATGAAATGGGGGGAAACAGAGCAGTAATACATGAGACGACGGGTCGGGTCGTCACACCCTCCCCAACTTAAACAAACGCTCGTCCTCGAGCATACCCAGAGTTGTACTAGAAGCAACCCAATAGCTGAATGACCTTACCAAGCATATACTCGGGGTGATCCCACGTCACCCTATCTCACATAGGTCCGATACCACAACATAACTGGAATTTCACAGTCCATCTAAACCATAAACCACATTGCACCTTCCGAAATCATACACCAGATCAGAACCCCACGTCTATACTCAAAATAAACCCAAACCAACTGTAATAACCCAACCTGCCACTCCAGGTGAGACCATATGATATACTACACAACCTGAACACTCGAAACGATGGCCTCTATTCACAGCAATTGCCCACAATAACCAAATACTGATAGAAAAACCTTTTTATTAGCTAAAGTCTTATTTCAGCACTTTCATATACTGCCAACGGCAACAGAAACACGCGATATACTGAACCCATCTCTCAGATCACCCATTCATTAGTTCATTTCCTTTATGGCTGATACTACAACAGATTTCGGAGCCAAACCTCGATATTACCTTTCTAACAAGCTAAAATCAAATATGCTCGTACTCATTAATGACTCCGATGATCAACTCGTCTACCACAAACCACTCTAGTGACATGGCACCTCAACACCGGCCTAAGCCACAACATGCACAACACAGGCACCAATAAGAACGATCTGGACACACTCAAATCGTGACAACTGACTCAAACGAAAGAGCTGTACATCAATCTCAACAGTACCATTACAACACAAAACTAAGATCCCGTCTCACATCATAGAAATAGAGTACCTGAATTCCCTGAAAGGTCATAACTTCACGTGGCCTTGCCACAACGCGCGATCCTACCCAAACACTATTACCCATGAAACACTTCAAGTCACCATGCTCAAAACGGACAGCCACGCACATATTGAGGTCTGAAACCAAGCAATCCATCACACCCACGGTGAATCAAGTAATATATACTATTCGATCCTGAAAGAACGCAACTGATGCGCTATTCGCCGAGCAATACCCAATACGGACTTTCCTCAGAAACCAGGAAGTAGTGCATACAAGATAACATATAATAAGACTATTCTTCGCATCACACTGTTGCGGCGGACAACCCGGTTCGGATAACATACCCGTGGCGGCGTGCCACCCGCTCCAAATACCATACCCGTGGCGGCGTGCCACCCGATCCAAATACCATACCCGTGGCGGCGTGCCACCCGATCCAGATATATACCTCTCAAAAAGGAGATGCACATCGAGCCAAATTTTCTCATTACAATGAACACATATAGTCTCATGCCCGGCCACCTGAAACACATTCGAAAAGTCCCTCAATACCGGAACTGAATCAATGGTAGAAACCTCTGCACTGACATCTGCCACGAAGGCCCAATTAATAAAGCACTACTCACCAGCCGTCCGCTGGTCTTTCGAATGCAATTACCTTGCTATAACATAATCCGATGCACCTTGCCATGCAACCCGTGGCATTTTCCGTTATAGCCCATAACACATTAGTCCAGACAATCTGACATTGGAACAACCCGTCTTCCATCTAATATCATAACCCAAATTCAACATACCACGCAAAGAAAGATCTACTCGGACCTCTAATTTCCAATAACCGCTAGACGATGTCGATACACACGATCTACAACCATTGCATAGTCGGATCACGAGAACTTCTAATCTCCAACACATATAACACATGAATCATTATGCCTGGTCCCACACTCCGTCGTACAAATTCATAACACACATCAAGTATCCATTCATACCACGAAAGATATTCAAAAATTTCCCCGCGCCATCAACAACTCAATTATCAATAGTCGATCCAACAAGAGAATACCGCAATACCACCAAATATTATCAATTTACATTACCTTGCCCCCTTTTCTGGACATAAACCCCCGGTAAATCACTAGCATAGCAATACCATCTTCCTTAATCATCTGAAGATCGACTCTTAAATCACCTGCAACTACCTGTGCTGCTTATGAATTTAATAACTCCCCATTATGATTGAACCAAAACCTTGAACACGCAAATCTAGATTCTCCATATCATAACACATAGACCATACCACACTAGGATAACATGAGGACTTCTATCTCTCTCCTGCGCCGCAGACATCGACGCACTCAACTAGTCAAGAACTTTCACGATCCCATATAGGAGAAAAATTATTACACACTCCATGCTTCGCATACCCATAGGAAGTATACTCATTTTTAAACCACGGTAAAACACCTCACGAACTCTTTCTTCCAAATTCCATTGCACACGCTAAACTGCCAGGACCGAATCTTTCTACCCACCCGAGCTACGCAACTGCCAGCACTCAAGAGCTTGCTGCACAATACCTGTAACACTCATTACTTCGAACACATACCAGGAATTAATCGTATCCTTATCATACCATTTCAGTTTATTACCAAACTATTCCACTTATCCCAATTTCCTTTCTGATTCATCTTTAATTTAATATTCTCCTTTACGGTAGCACCACAATACCTCAACTCAGGTTACCACACGAGACTCGCACATAAGACCACACGGGCCAAGACCCATAGGCCACTGAATACTCTTTTAGATGTTTCCCAAAAGTACCATATTCTATAATACTTTATTTTGAAGAACTTACTGCGATTCTGAATTCGTTATCATTACCTTCCTATACGGATACATAGAATCCCATAATTAACATAACATACCACAAGTCTTGATCTCTTTTAACGAAACCACAGTCTCTAGCCACATACACAATCTTAAGACACCTGACTGTTACATGCAAAAATTTTGAACACCGCAAAACCATTCTCGAGAGTCATTCACCCCTATTCAGCTGTAATTCATCCGTCTTATTGAACATAACCACTCGTGCCTTGTTAGAACTCTGACACCACAGAACATGATTTCATACATATACAAACAACCATCTTTCTGCTCTATGCACTGAGCATTCTTTCTCAACGGTAACTCAAAACATCCTAATATTTTTTTTCACATCTACGATGCACCATACAACCTTTATCAAAATTTTCCTTCACACTCGCCATTCTCGGCTCAATTTTCGCGACCAGAACTGATTCGCCAACATGCTTTGAGACAGAACCAACATATCACACAATAGTGCAATCAGCTAATCAATAGCAACCTCCCCAACTTGGCTCGAAGCCGAATATCAAGGCACTCTTAACAACTCATAGCATTTTTACTCCAATGATGCCATAATGTTATAGTGAGATTACAATCAAATCACTTATGAGGTGTGAAAACACAAATCATCTAGTATTATAATTCTTTTGAAATTCTCTTATTCATTCCGCAATAGTTAAGCCCACTCTAGGCAACAAAATTTATACTAAGTCCCCAAATTTTTCCAAAAATTTCGACAGAGTTTCCTTTGTAATTCGGCCTATCCACCTGCCAGAGAATCACCAAAACCATCCTAACAACACGTCCACAACTCGACAAGATATCACAATGTATATCAACAGCATTAATCTTAATACTGCAGAAATTATATTATCAGAATTGATACAGGGACATGCGTCGCACCTATTCAAATCATAATACATATAAAATACCTCTCAATTACACATAAGAATCAACCCACCTAAGGACACTCTGCAAGAGATAACCCACCTACTTCGCCTCAATTTAGTATTTCAGCACACCTTCCACCATGATACACATAGCACAGTTAATTAGTCTTCCTAAGTTTGAACTCATACCACCGCACATAACGCCCTTTGCCTTTCCACTAAGAAATACGAAAATATTCTTCACACGCCCATAACTCGGGGCTACACAACAGATCACATTGGGAAACGAACATTTAACAGCTCATCTATTATTCAGCAGACTCTTTCGTCACTACCAAGACCACATAGATACACCCCACGGTACCAACATACTCACTATCACACCTGTTTTCGGTGCGCCCCCACCCCGAGGGGTAAGAACGGGCGAAGGGAGTTTTTCCAATTAAAGTGACAATATTCGACACGGGATT
>MU766929.1:0-11195 GCA_026770625.1 Nicotiana glauca
CTTGAAATCAGCCTCGACGAGGACGTCGAATTCAACTAGTGGGGGTGGTTTGTTAGCCCCTAATGTGAAGAGATGCCGAAAAGGAACGATGTCAAGGGCTTGTACATTGCCCCTTGGCATGGTTCGTGGAAGTTTTGACAAAGCAATGTATGGAGCTGGGAGTGTGCCTAAGTTGTGCATGACTTGGGCAGGTCAGCTAGAGAAGGCGTCTTCAGTGATGGGAAGACAACCTTGGTTGTGGGCAGCGACTTTGGCAGCGGAAGACGGAACAGTGGGACGGCATGGTTGTGACAAGAACGTTGTCACAAGTGAAAGGTGCGAGGCATGGTCCGAAGTCAAAGGCTAGGCAGGCTGAAGGCAAAGCATGGACAGATCTGGGAGATAAGTGTGCAAGGCATGTGCAGTGGGACAGTGCTGATGATGGCTATTTTAGTGGAGGGCCAAGTGATCCATTAAGAAATGGTTGAGTGCTCCATTAGGCTGAGTGCTCCACTGAAATGGCTAAGTGCTGATTGTAATTATAGTGTACATGGCCCACTTGTAAAAGCTGTCTTTTGTATTTGCCCCTTAGCTGTAGCCTTTGTAAATCTGCTAGTAGCAGGCAGCCCCTATATATACTTGTGTAGTATTTCGTTGGAAGGGCATCAGATATATGTGAGCCACCCAACAGAGAGTCCTTAGTGTATTGTTTTGCGAGAATAGTAAAAGGTTGGGTTTTTACCCGTAATTGTGCTTGTTGCCTTTGTTTCATAAGTCTGCAATACTTGGATTCATGGACCCCACTTGTGGGATTACACTGGGTATGTTGTTGTTTCATGGAATTTCCTCCATTGATAGAAGGGAGGTTTTTGGCTTTTGGGGTCATCTTGTACTATTTAAAGATTAAAGCTCCTCCTCAGTGCTGAACTGCTGATTGTTTTATTAAGAATACCTTCCCTTTCAAAAAACATGACACTATCATATTAATCATTCCCTCCCAGCATCTATGTCATGTATCTCATGTAAACATTGCCTTTTGTATTGGCTGATTAACTGAGCCCATGCCAACGAGATGTACCATACTTTCATGGCTTTCTGTAATACATCTGCTCTACTTTAATTGTTGGTCCATATATCAAAAACGCGTTGGCAAAAAGCTGAACACCCTTTTTTTTAAAAGTAAAGGCCGAACGACGTTTCAAATCCCTTTAAGCAATAAGTAGGGGTTTATTTGGAACAGGTGAATCAAAAATGGGAAAGAGACGAGTTCTGTTTGAGAAAGTGTGCAAATTTCAGGTATGACATCGTCTTTTGCTAATATGTTTAGTTCTCTTACTAAAATTATACTTAGACAAAGACGTGAACGTAGGACCAATTTCTTATGCTTAACCGATTAAATTTAGACAATGATATGACTGTAGAGGTAAGAGCATTTTTTTATGATTAACCAATCCTAAGCTGTTATTGTTTAACTCTTCTTTGCTAGTACCTTTTTTCATGGTTTTGGTATGGTTAACATAGATACTTTAATCAGATGAGTACTTTGCGGATGCTTGTAATACACTCTCTTTAGCTACCTGCATTGACTGATTTTTTCATTTGCATCATTCTGATAAGATGATAGTTGCAGTCTTTGTGATAATGCCTAATGCTATCAGCATCCTTTGAATTCCGAGGGGCCTATATCGTGAAGTTGTTTGCTAAGCCAGTGCATGTTTCTTGTAGATGATGTTCCAAAAATTGGTGCTCAATGCAAGTTGGCGAAAGCTGAGCATTTTAGTACAAGCTATAATAGTCCTCAGTTGCCTTGTGACTACGGGGTTGCGGCATGTCACAGCTAGTTGCTTCATGGAGTGCAAAATTGGCATTCTCCTCATGCAGTTGGAAGTGAAAGCATGTTGCCTTTAACAAGAATCCATGTTTAAATGTATCGATGATGTTTCCTTGGTTAGAAGCTGGATCTCTTAATATTCGTTCAAAATTGCCCCTGGCTTTTATGTTCTCCACTCCAACATTAGCAGTTTGTTCCCATAGCAACTCTGGTGCCATATATTTATTCTTCATATTTCTTGCATCAATTTTAAGCAGCTGAACGGCACCCCCTTGTTTTGGAAAGTCTGGTTATGCTTACGTATTAGTATTTTATTTGATTTACCAAAATCCTGTCCACTGGACTTTTTTATTTATTTTTAATTCACCTATGTTTTAATCGGTTGTCTTCTACTTCCCAGGACGACACAATTGGTATTTCCAACACATTGGCACATAAAACTGATAATCTTTCCAATTTGTGTCTCGACTTCAGTTGAACGTACAATTCTCCCCTCAGTACCCCCAACCCTTTTCAATAAAGAAAAAGAATAAATGTTCCCTGTTATGAATGAACTTGTGTAAAAAGGTATAGCGTACTTGTTTGAATGGCTCATTGAAGCCCAGTATCCAGCAATCTCTAACAAACTATACCCCTGCTTTCTTGCCTTACTAAACTTGCTACATCATCGGTGCTGACCGCCGGGAAATTTTAATTGCTGCCAGATTGCTTTTATTTCTTGACTTTAAACCAAAGTTGAATTCGACAATGTAAAGTCTCTAAAGAACTTCAACTTCAATCACTAATACTTGCAAAGTCTTCGTACATTTGGTGTAACGAATTCATTAGAATTGGGATGTTGTAAATACTTTTAGAATTTAGACAAACTACTTAATTTAGATTCTTCAATTTACTATACTTTGTTTATTAACTGCTGTGTTATTTAGCATTTCTGTCTCTTTTTTTTTTCTCCAATTCAAAAAGTAGGTAAATGCCAATTATTTTGAAAATAGTGGACCAAAAAGAAGAATCTAAATTAAGTTCATTAATTTAGGGGTAAATTTTAAAAGTTCATTAATTGTAGAGATAAATTTGACCAGATAATATAACGGCAGGGATAAATTTGACCGGATAATATAATGGAGGTTAAATATAAATAATATTTGAAAGTAGAAGGGTATATTTGGCCCCTTTCCCAATTTTTTTTTCTTCAGGAAAAATAAATAAATCCAGACATTGTTTCTGGTACAGTCAAACTTCTCTATAACATCATTATATAACAACACTTCACTATAAAAGTCAAACTTTTTCGGAACCAATTTTCATGTTATGTTATAATATATATTCTTATAACAACACTTGATATACCATCCAAAAATATTTGGAAAAAACGAAGTTGTGTAGAGAGGTTTGATATATGAAAAACATTTCTAAATCAAACGGGCATATCTTGACAATAACACTATGTTTTTCATAAAATGTCCATCAATGAGATATTTCACTTGAAACTTCTCCTAGCTAGCACACAATTCCAGCAAGCAAGTTGACACATGCTTCCTTTACTTCTGTCTAATATGAGTACCTAACTGTAATTTCCCAAACAATGTCCTGAATTACATTGTCTATATCTGAAGCATGTCAACAGAAAGTAGAAAAACAGACATTTCCCACTTCCGGCAACTGCATTAGCTCCCTGGCCTCAACACTCTAACCCCCAAGAAACAAAAGGGCAAAAAACAAAAACAAGAATTGATTCAACATATACAGAATTGAAAAGCAAATTCAAATCTCTTTTTTGACTTCTGACCAGGAAATCCAACTTAAACTTGCCTTAAAACCAAACTGTCAGGTCCTATATGATGAATAGGTTAATCAACAATATATCAAAGAAAATGAGACGTGTAATTTTACAACCCAAACATTATCTGGTTCAAATGAGTGTAGCTCATCCTCTAACACCCTTGGAGGGGAACCATTCTCTTTCGAAGACGTTCTTTCCTGTTCGCAGTGTGTTCAACACAACTTTTTAACTTCTAAGAATCATAAACAAAGGAGAACAATAGTAAGTCACAAATGGCACTTCCTGATAAAAAGGGTAACAAATGGCACTTGGAAAAGAAACAGTTCCTATTGAACATATTCGAACATACATACAAGAACAGCACATTGCCTCTAAGTTTTTACTTTTTCTGATGTTTAGGTAAGTATATTTTGACAAAAGTTTTAGGTAAATATCAGATTCTCAATAAGACAATAACATTGAACATACCCAGCTAGAATAACTAATGTGAACCAGAAGGTATGCAGCACCTGAGTTGCACCAAGTTTCGCATCTCTTTGCTGACGTAGAAAATTTCCATTCTAGCTCAAACTTAATTTCAGTATTGTAGCTGATACAATGCTAAAGGACTTGTCTATGAGCAGTTTTTCATGCATTCAAAAGTTAAGGACGACTGAAGCATGGGCCAAAGTGAAAGCAATTCGATCAATGTCAGTAAAAGAAAAGAAAAAAAGTATATAGCCAGATACCACCGTCCTCAGAAAAGGAAGCAAAAAGAAACACAAGTCCGCATTAGGTTGATGATCTGGGATCCCGCTCTCTGAGGCTGGTAAATCCAGAAATTTGTGCAATCAGAAGGTCATAACTCAAACTAAGATAAGGTGAAAATTGTAGCTGCATAAAGCCACATATCTCAATGATTTACAGAAAAGACGTAGATCTTTCTATTTTTTTCATTCAACATGAAGATTTAAAAAGCAGCAACTATGCCTCACAGGAATCAAACAAACCGAATCCTTGAGGTAGTTCAAGGTTATCAACTAGACTACAGGTACTGCTCAGTAAAAAGAGGATCTTTCCTACCCCTTAAGGTTTGTCAAAGAGCAATATCAGCTAGCATGAACCAAAAACTAGAATTAACAAGTAGTAAAATTATCCTTACATCAAAGCAAGCATTAGAAGATTTCCCCCTCCTCCTGGTAAATTCTTTCATCTCGAAGATAGGCGTTGATATAGATCATCAGCCAAGGCCTGCCTCAAGCTTTCGCCATAATAATAGAATGACTTCTCGTTCTCTAACACCCTTGGAGGGGAACCATTCTCTTCTGGCTCCCTCCAAAGCTCCGGCTCCGGCTCCCTTGCAATCTGACACAAGTTATGCAACACACAACAAGCAACAATCGTTTGTGGCGCATGACTTAGTCCTACATTCAAATTCTGAAGAATTTTCCACCTCCCCTTCAACAAACCAATAGCTTCCTCAACCATCTTCCTCCCCTTCATCAAGCCCTCATCATACGCGTTCTGAGCAGGCGAACCAGTCCTATTCCATGAAAATGGAGTGAGCAAAAAAGACAATAAAGGAAAACACCAGTCCCCAATAATATAAGGCCTCACATGTTGTCCCCTAACATTAACCCCTTTGTCCCAAACAATATCACCAGAAATCAACTTATTATACAACAAACTATCCCTAAAATGCGTAGCATCATCAAATCCACCCGGGGCTTTCACACAAACATCCCAAAATATCTTCTTGTGATCAGCAACAACCTGAAGCAGTACAGAGGGAAACCCATATTTACTGAAGTACATAGAAGAGTTAACAGTGTCTGACGGAAGATGCTGCAGCCTAACGGCCGTTCCATCAATAGCTCCACATATATTAGGGAGTGAAGTCAGCTCTTGAAACCCTTGAGTGGTCTCCACAAGACGGCGGCGACTCACCGGAATCTTGATAAATTCAGGGTAAAGCTTAGTAGCCAAGAGGCGGGTGACCATGTTAGTAATTTTCGAGATCAGGTAAGGTTCAAGACCGTAACGGGTAGCTAGGGTTTTAGCAGAAAAGCCGTGGAAGAGTCTAGAAAGTACCATAGCAACAGCGTAATCAGATGGGAGAGAAAGTTGGGACTGGGTAATGTAGGGTTTCAGCTTATCGACAACGGTGGTGAAAACTGGATATGATAAGCCGTATAGGGAACGCCACTGAGCATCACGGAGTGGAGCTTCCATGGCCCAAATATGTTCAGTGGAGAGAGCACGGAAGGCAGAAACGGAGAATTCGGCGGCAGCGGCGGCATGAGACGGAGAAGAGGGGTTGTTGTTGTCGTTATTAGGTGAAGTTTTGGGCTTTTTGTTGGGTGAGTGGTGGGTGGCGAGGTAAGAGAGAACAGAGGCGATGGTGAAGAAGAGGAGAGGAGCGGCAGAGGTGGAGGTGAGGAGGGAAGTAGGGGAGGTGGGTGAAGAGATGGAGGAAGAATAAGAGGAACTGGAATCGGAGAGGAGAGAGGTGGTAGGGTCAAGGTGGTTCTGAAGGTGAAGAAGATTTGTCAGCATCAAAAGAAAGGATTGATCCATTGCTTACAGAGAGGGAGATGAAGGAGGTTGACTGTCGATTTCGCCGGAGAACACCGAAAGGTTGGAGTCACCGGCGGCGAGTGTCAATCAAGCCACTTCATATCAGAATCAGACCACGAGAAGAGGGGTGGAATAATTACAACGAATGAGCAAATAAGTCCACGTAGTTTCACAAATATAGCAAACAAGCCCAGTTTCATTGTTCTAGTCGGTGACAAAATTTAATTGAACGAGTTCTTGTACCCCTTTAAGTTAAGGCTGCATTGTGGTTCGGGCCCTGCCCCAGACTTGCCCGGGATTGCGAGACCACGAGCTAAACGGGCTGGTCCATATGGTCTGGTTCCAAGCGATTCTAGGAACACATTGTGGACCGGTCTTGCATGTTGAGATCGCGAGGCCAAGACCGTTTAGCCCGGGACTGACTGGCGGGCCTTGGCCGGTTCAAACGGGCCTAACAACTATTTTTAAAAAGATTGGCCAGCGGTTGGAAGTTTAAAAACTAGTCGTTGGCCTGTCAATTTATTCGTTTGGCTTTTTAAAAAGTAGTCATTTGGCCCCAAACTTTATTTTAACCTCAAACTTTTTGTAACTATACTTTTTCCCTATCAATTATAAATATCCCCTCATTCTTTCATTTTTACTAACAAAATCATCAATCTCTCTCTAATTTTCTTCTATAATTCCGTACTTTATTATTGCAATTTGCAAAAAATTGTGAAGTTGGTGAATTGAAGTATTCAAAGTCTTCAACGATATATAATTTTCAAGAAGTTGTTTGTCAATTCAGTAAATTCGTTCCAACTCTTAAGTTTTAATATTATAGTTTTGTTTGTTTTAATTTGTATAATTATAATTAATAGGGCCTTTTCTTTGATTTTTTTTTTTTTGTGGTAAGGGAAAAACTAAAATTGGTGAATCTAGTGGCCAAACTATTACTCCTCCTCCGGCTCCCCGGCCCAGACCTGTTACACGTATTCCTCCTCCACCTGTTATTCATGATAGTGATAACCCTTGTTTTCAATTTACCGATAGTCTATTTTGCCATGATATTGCACCATGTCAACAATTAAATGATGAATATATGAATGCTCTTTATGGTAATCCAACTATTGATAAAAATGATGAGAAAAATGATGATTTAGATTAAACGCAACCGGATTTGTTTGATATACCTACTAGTCATGTTGTTAACCCAACTGATAATAATCCAAATGATGTCCCATCTGACCCTCCTGTAGTAATCCCTACTTTTAATAGAAAACCTTCTAAACAACAAGAAACATTTCTTGTGTTGGCACTTTTTGACTCAACTAAAAAATCAAAATAAGGCTAAGTGTAAAACTTGTGGGACTTTGATGGCTCATAAATTTACCGGGGACCGTACCAGTACAGATACTTTTACTAGGCACATAAAGACACACTCTAAAAATAAAGCTAGAATTTTTCAAATGAAAGTTGCGCAAAAGGGGATAAGCGTAGGTACTTAGGTTAACCCTAGTACCGAGTCAAATCTAGTTCAACCGGAAATTAACACTGTTACCGGTGACATTTTATATTACGATCCAAATAAAGATCGTGAAGAATTGGCAAAAATGGTTACTGTTATGTGCTTACCCTACAATTTTCCTTCTAACCTCACTTTGTGCATTATAGTAGAAGAGTTTTTAATCCTACTTATAAAGGTTGGCCTCGCGCAACTGTAAAGAGCGATATTTATAAATATAAACTTGAATATGAACAATATTTGCGCAATTTAGTTACTCATATAGATTGTCGCATTGCTATTACTACTGATACTGATAGAAGTGGTAATATCTGTGATTATCTTACTGTAACCACTCAGTGGATTGATGAGGAATGGAAAATGCAAAAATGCATTAATGCTTATAAAATAATTAATTCACGTCACACAGATAAGTTTATTACTAACACAGTTGCAGATATTTGTCGATATTTTTGCATTAGAGATAAAATAATATCAGTTTCAATGGATAATGCTTCTAGTAACACTAATGCGATAGGCTTGCTTACAACTACACTAAATTCTGCATTTAGTAATATTTTTCATGTTAGATTTATTTGTCATATTTACCATTTAATCGTCAGTGATGATATGAAACTTTTAAATGTTGAAATTGAAAAGATTAAAATAGCTCTTAATTGGCTTTTTTATTCAAATCGTAGAAAGAGACTTAGAGAATATTTTAAAAAATGTGATGAATTTGGCCTCAGAGAAAGAAAGGTTCCTAAAGCTTGTCCGACTAGATGGAATTACATGTATGAAAGTTTAGTTGTTGCATATGAATATAGGAACCCAATAAACGCAATGTTTAATGCTCGTGTTGGTGGTGGTGATGATGATGAGCACCTTACAAATCAGGATTGAGCTAATGTTAAAATTCTTGTAGATTTTTTAGAACAATTTCATGTTGCTACTAATGAATTATCTGGGCAATATTATCCTATTATTTCTAACTATTTAGTTTATATTGTATCACTTGCAGATTTGTTTACTCAATTTTCAGTGGGTGGGGTAATTTATCAACTTGCTATTAATTCTATGAAAGATAAGTTTAAAAAAAATATTTTTTTCCTATTCTCCCTATTTATGGTGTTGCTGCCATGTTAAATCTTACCATGAAATTAAGAGGTCCTCACTTTTGGTATACAAATATTTCTAAGGGTTTAGATCTTTCAGATGAGGAATTTGCTACACTTGCAGATGCAAAAGCCTCAATTAAAATAAATGCTCAAACAATTTATGATGCTTATCAACTTGCCTGAGATCATGCTAGATCAAATGTTCCAACTCCTACTTTGTCTACTTCGCAATCATCTAAAAGAATTGATGGCCTAAAAATACTTAGTTCTTGGACATAGTTTAGGGGCTCTCAAGGTGATAATATTGGTGATACTTCACAACTAAATGAGCTTCAAGTTTATTTGTCGCAGGGACTTGAATCAGAGAATCCCGACAGCTCCTTTAATGTTTTGGAATGGTGGAAGGACAAAGAAAAACACTATCTTGTTCTTTCAATGATGGCTCGAGATTTTTTAAGTGTTCAAGTTTCAACAGTGGCATCGGAGAGCGCTTTCAGTCAAGCGAGACTTCAAATCGGTGATCAAAAAGCGTCTATGAAGGAGAGCTAGGAAAAATCAGTACTCTTCAGATATTGGATCCGTTTGGAAAGAAGAATATTTGGACTTGTTGAATCATAAGCGGAGATAGACGAAACTTATGAAGAAATGCTAGCGGAACTTGCGGATGGTGCTGCTTCGCCTGGAAGCGGTGATGAACAAGCTTCTTTTCCGCCACCACCAACGGAAATTCCTCCAAACCTTGAAGGATTTATGAAATTTGTTAAAGATAATATGCAACTTGTATTTTGGCACATCTTCATTAGTTTTTTTCCTTTTAATGGTGGTATTAGCACTTTATTGTGTTCATTTTATTGGGAGGAGGAAGACTAAGAAAGATATTGCCATATTTTCTTAATGTCGTAATAATAAAAATTACAAGGCATTTCCTTGAATATTTATTTACAATTTTTTGTGTTTAAATTTGAATTAGAAGATTTAAGATAATTTACAAGAAATTGACTTAGATAAAAAAAAATTTTAAAAAAATTAGCCCGGAACACTTAGGCCCGTTAGGCCCATGGGCCCAATCCATTTAGCCCGGGACCATGTGGGTTTAGGACCACAGTGGGCCGGTTCCACCCTCCAGGACCGTTAAGCCCCGGACCGTTTGGCCCAGGACCGCTTGAGCCCGGCTCGCCAGAGCCTGGGCTCGTTTGGCCCTGCCCGCTTATCCCATTTAGGCATGGGACTGGACCACAATACAACCTTACTTTAAGTTAGTGCTATTTTTAAATATTTTGATTTGGTATTGTCGATACTATTTAGTTTCCTAAAATAATAATACCACATTAAATTAAATTTGGTATAGTTCAATTTTTTTGTTTCGATTTTGATTTGTATAACTTTTATTTGATCAGGTTGGATAGAAATTACAACTCTTTTTTTTGTCTTTAACCTCAACAATAAAGAACATAATTTTAAATATTTTACTTCCACTCACATTAGCCCAGTTAACTTTAGTTTATTGAAAGAGGTAATTATTTGTGGAGGACGGAGGGGAAGCTTCTAACTCTTCATGGAATGCTAACTTCTCCTGTTACCCCGATTAAGAAGTGGAACTATAGATATTCCATCAGCTTAGAGTACAAATATCGTTTTTCTCGTCTCATTTTACATATTTGTGTTGAGATAACTGGTCAGTCATTCAGCTGATTGTTTCGTGCCACAGCACTTATAGTAGAGCGAAAGCCGCCATTTGTTTCGTGAAACATCAAATGCTTTTGCTCAATGCTTACTGCCAATAGGAAAAGACACAGAGATGTGCAGATGCCTATATTATTGTTCAAAGAGAAAAACATACTTGGAACTTGGAAATCAAGGGAGAATTAGAGGAGCAAAAATGAATCAATTATGAGAATGAAAACACAGAGTTGTACTTGAGAGGTCTGTTATTATAAACTCCGAGCTTTGCCATTTGTTCATCGAAAGCAAGAAATGGATCCAATTTATTGCAAAACACTCTACTACACTGTACATATACGAGATAGAGTACAACAGAACCCAGCGTGAGTTTGCTTGCCTACGCCTTCAAAGGCCGGATCTTTTGCTCCTAACATCAACCAATTTGCACACAGTGAAGACTCCATTAAGCAGAAGCGCAAGAGGCAATAATTCAGAGAGTAACAACATGCTGCTTCAAATGTGAGATCTCAGGTCCTCTTTGTGCAAAATAGAATTCCAAGATGGGTTCCGTGGAAGGAATGTATCCTGCATGATGAACAATACATTAGTTCAGCCATACAGCAATAATCCAGCTTTTAAATGAGAGACTGAACGAAACGCCTTGATTTTGTTTATACTAATATAATCTATGATAAAACACTAAGTACCTGTGGAAAATGCAACTATGCTTGGAGGAATTGACAAATTATTGTTAAGACCAACTTAGATCATTCTTTACCCCCCCCC
>MU766929.1:19350-31822 GCA_026770625.1 Nicotiana glauca
ATTTACCTTCCAAAATAAGATAAAATGGTTATCTGCAACATATGTAAATGTTTTTACTTTGTTTTTTGTGTGTGTGTGTGTGTTGTATTTATCTAAACCTGAAGGCTTTTCATCTATACCTGGAAAGCAGATTTACTCTTTTGTTTGCACAGACCAGTTAACATTGCAGTCTGTGTATTCACTTATCAGTTCTAAAAATGTTAAAAGAAACTCTCTCTCTCCTTTGTGTGTGCGCGAGTGAGAGTGTTTTGGGGGGTGGGGGGTATGGAGGGCATAGATGCATTTCCTTTCTTCCTTGGAAATGCATTTTAAGATACGGTTTTGTTTCTGGATTCATTGACATAGGGTTCTCTTAAACTTCACTCGAGTTAAAGAGGCCAGAAGTACCAACATACAGGCATTGATTACTCATGATAAAGGTCAAGCGACTGCCAAGGGATCTGCTGTATCTTAAGGTATATAAAATATTTGTTGTGCTATGACATTACACCTTTCACTAAATATTATAACTGTGCTGGCTCTGTATTAGAAACATTATGTTTAATTGGTTATAAGTGGAGATACTTTTCCCCAAAAAAGAACTTGGCTATAAAAATAAAGCTATGTCATGATTAGTTCATAGTTTTTAATCATTTTCCTTTCATCAGAAGAAAAAAAATTTTGAATAAATTAAATTGCATATGAGTTAAAATGGTAGTAATTGATAACATTTCAGTGATTCTCCCACTTAACTTTCTGGATTACGGATAGTTAATGGTAAAGAAGTGTCTTATCCATCATATATATAAAGAAATAATATCTGCTATTAGTTTCCCATTATTCTTGCTTGGTTTTTGGTTTGCTAAGGTTTTTTGTACCTACTGCTGGTTCTTTGCAATTCCTTCGCGACCACCTTGGTTAAATACAGTGCTGAATATCACACTTTCTACAGAATACCTTGATTACATTGTACAAAAACAATAAGGAAAGTTATCTAATCCGCTTCTTTTCAAAGAACTGCTTTATCCGGTCATTAAGAGATCGACTATATGAAAAAACATCACGGCTTTCTCCATTTTCGCGTATACTAGTTTTCTGATTTCCAGATGGTTTACCTTTTGCTTTGGATATGCCTTTTTGAGCGGGTGAAAATTTTAATGTCTGAAAGAGCTTGCTCGTTTTGCTTTAGTGGCTCTCTTCAAGTATTTTAGGTGACACAAGGTTGGTGAAGTAGGAAATTAACAGTGCTAGGTTGGATTCTAACTCTATTTACAATACAAAGGTATATCTACCTAAGAGTCCTCTCTTTCCACATCTAGGCTATCTACACCACTTATTTCAAGTTTGAGTTAAAATGTTGGCTTTCTTAATGCTGTCTTGAGTATTACGCTTGAGCTAATGCTGTTTTGGTAATAACAGAGTGGGAGTATGACAGCTCATCAGGCTAATTCAAAATCAACGGCCTTTTATTCTGAACCCTACTCTTGAACAAAAGAAGGTAAAATTATTGAGTATCTTGTCCCCAAAATTATTTTCTTTAAAAAGTTCGGATCGCGATTGTCACACCTCCATTTATACACACCTACCCCGAAGGATAAATATATAAGGAGAGTTTTTTCAATTTAAGTGACATTATTCGAAATGGAATTATTTATTTATTTTTAGAGTCGCCACTCGGGAAAGGATTGGCTTTTGGTGTCCCGAGTCACCGGTTTAAATACCAAATCGAGAAAAATTATTCGACTTCCCCAATTGGAGTCTGCGAACCAGAAATTTTGTATAAGGAATTCTGTTGACCCGAGGGAAGGTGTTAGGTACCCCCGGATCCCGTGGTTCTAGCACGGTCGCTTAAATTATTACAAATGGCCAAAATCTAATTTTATACATGTTCCAACCTATAGCGCAATTTTATAATTATTTACCGATTTTTAATTATTTTTACGAAAGTGAACGTCGTTTAAGAACGTATTTTCGGATAACGTCACATGAAATGCACCCGGATCCTCGACACATTCTTATTCAACATTTTGGGATTTGGATTTGGGTCGCATGAAATGCACACCCGTATTTAAGAAGGTAAGATTATCAAAAATGCGCCTAAAGTGACTAACGTCTTTTTAACTTTGTGGGAGGCTGTGAAATTCGCTAAACGGCACGCCCCAAGTTCTAAAGAGTTATTAATAATTATCCGAGGGCCATGAGTTATTTATTTTTGTACTATGGCACACCTCGATTCTAATTTTAAAAGATGTTCGAATTAAATTTTTGAGGGCCATGAATTATATATCACTCTAATTGCTCAAATGAATTGGAAGGATAAGAATGCCAGAAATGATACAATTATTCCACTAAGGAAAGAAATGGAACCTGATCTTGAATGCTTAAAAGGAGTGCAAGCTTAAATAGCCAAATAAAAATAAGATCTTGTTCACTTGTTAGGTTGCCAAAACAGAATTCAATAACCACAATTCTTATCTTTTTCTTTAGCCATTATACACATCAAACTAAAAATGGAACAAACAGGTAAAACAAAACTTCTCATAAGGCATCAAACATAATGATAATAACCAAGAAAAGAAACAATATACCAGTTAATCGTACAATGCAACAAAAGGTTGAACCGATAGTTTCATTTCGGCAAGATGACAAAATAATGTGAAGTTTAAAAATACAAGGATAAACTAAACAAAATTTCATGAAATTTGCTCCTGTTATGCTTTTCTCCTTAAGGAATTTATTTCATAGCCTTATCGTTTCTGCTGTGTCAAATGTGAACCTTTGCATTGAAAGCGTTCTTGTTCATTACTAACAAATTAACAAAAATAAAAGTATCAAAACAAGTTGACACGGTCAAGAGGGATTAGATTAATATCAGAAGTTGAATTCGATTATAGACCCACAGACACATGGATCCACCCAATTATATGAATCATTGTTCATTTATAGCGGTTGAAAATTTAAACATGACAAAAATCTCAGCTACACAAGCCAAAGCAAATTAGGAATAATTCTTTGACTAATCTTCAAGGCATTCCTAACAATTATTAATATCTAACTTGAGTCTTCAGATTTAAACACCTAAATCGAGCAAATCAGATAAAAAGGAATCTAGTAGCCAACAATAATGAACACATAAAAATCGAACATAGATTCAGCAAACATTTCAATCCTTCATTCAAACAATCAATGTAGGATTACAAGTGAGCAATCACATACCTAAGTGCAGAGCGCAGCAATCAGGGACCAAATAAAGGTCTGAAAGGAGGAAATGAATCTCAGCAAATCCAGAAACAAGTAGAATCAGCAAACCAGCAATTTTAAAAGCTCGATCACTTTTAGAAATCCCAAAAAATATTGAATAGATGAACTGAAATCTGGGAAGGGATCGCATGGATATTAGGTTTTATTAGGCTTTTAATTAAATGAGTCTTGGGCCAAACCGGTCAGGTCATGGGCTGGCGGGTTTGGGGCAAATTTTGGAAAAGTTTGGGCTGGTTTTGGCTAAATTGGCCCAATTTCAATACAAGACAAAAATACAACCTTTCTTTTTCTTGTCTTATTATTTCTAAATTTTTCTTTTCTTTTAATTAAAATCCTACAAATTAAAAAATATATAAAAATTATAAAAGCTAATTATAAAACTACTTAGTCCTAAATTAAAGAGAATAAATCAAATTAAAGGAAAGAGTGTAAAATGAAGCACTTTTTGTGATTTTCAATTTTTATAAAACAAGTAACTATTGGTTAATTCTAAAAATGTAAAAATAAAGCCTAAATGCCATGTGTAATATTTTTGGTATTTTTCATGATTTAAATAAAATTTAAACATGCAAGAAAAATGCGAACAATTAATAAATTTATAAAAATTCCTAAGTAAGGAAAAATCTTTTTTTTTTTTGGATTTTGTAGGAGTATTTCATATAGGGCAAAAATCACGTGCTTACAGCGGTGGCCCGACCCGATCCGTTTTGAGAAGTTGTTTAGTGCGCGTGAGAGAGAAACTGACACAAATAGTCTCTTATTTTTGGGGTTGGTTAATAATTATCCTTGAAAAAAATGCACGTGAGCAGTTTAGTCATCTATACTTTTCCAAAACTGAGGAAATTTTATACATATTATATTTATATCACACGTTGATAATTATCTTAATTGAAAATTCTAGTACATACTTCTCCCTACTCAGTTTTCCTAATTTAAACTTCATGAAAAGTCTTTAATTATTAGATTTTAACAATAAAATATATTATTGCGAATTTAAAAAATATAAATGTATTTAATTAGCTTGGATAATAATTCTCCTAAGGTACAAATAGGGAAAATAATTTCGGTCAAGTTCATCATGATGGCTTCTATAACATACTTTTCACGAGTCAATTCAGCCAAAGATAATATTTTAGTAACGAAGAGCAAAGGTTCTCAATTTTAGTAAACGTAAAAGGACTTAAACCGTTAAAAAGTTTATTTACAAGGACTATTTTAAACTAATTCTTGAAGATAAAGGACTAGTTTTGTAATTTTCTTCCTTCGGACACCAATTCAATGATGTCCTCTGTATGCAAATCCAGACACGGCAAAGAGAGAAGTAAAATGGCTAGCGCAGGCAGTGAAGGAAGGGAGGCACCAAATATAGTATGGAATGGGAGAGTAGGAAAGTTCGAGACAGAGGACAAGGAAGCTTATTTGGAGTACGAGCTGAAACACGGAGGCAAAGTGATGGACATTCTCCATACCTATGTCCCTCTTAGCAAACGTGGA
Organism: Nicotiana glauca; assembly: GCA_026770625.1. NCBI lineage: Eukaryota > Viridiplantae > Streptophyta > Magnoliopsida > Solanales > Solanaceae > Nicotiana > Nicotiana glauca. Next base: position 24,085 of record MU766929.1, read on the forward strand.
TTAGGGCTCGCTTCTCATCTTTGTGTTGCCGCTTTTTCTCACGCCCAATCTCATTCCCTACACGTCATTCCCTCGTGCTCTTACGTCTCTGTGAGTCTCCTTTGGTCTTTTTTTTTATTTCCTGTATTTTGCAAATTGTGCGTTTTGCGTCGTGAGTTCATTAATTTCCATATGATGTTATCCTTTTGTTTAATATTCTTTCGGAATTCTTAAATTTTTTGCTCTGCTGATACCTACTTCAACTGGTAAAATTCAAGTAAAAGAGGTTCTTTTATCTGTTTCTTGCTTTGTTAAACTATAGCCTATAAGTAAAAAATGACACACCTAACTAGTGGCAGGGGGTACTCTAATACAAGTTATTCATGTTTTTCCTACTATGCATATTAACTTCTCTTTAAGCTGTAGAGCTTATATTTTTCTTTGATTCTTTCTTCAATATGTTCTTTGATGTAATTTCCAATTTTATGTCTTGCAATTTTATTTCCTAAAAAATACAATGTGCAGCTTTTTGCCTGTTGGCTTCTTTTTATCCATAATATTGATTTTGACTGTTTGTTTTAGTTAGAAGCTATTGCACTTTGTTGAAACTAGCAACCAAATAACAATGCTTCTCTGTCTCTAGTTTCGCTTTCTAACCAAGTCAGCCTGCAATAATTCAAGTTGATTTCTTCCTCCGATGCACCAGCTGATATTAGTTTGAGGTACAGCCAAAGGTGACTAACAACTTTACTGCAGTTGCGCATTAAAAGGAGGGACGAGGAAAAAAACTGATGTTTGACTTTATGTCCTTATAAATTAAAGAAATAGAAGATTGTGTTAACTGTGAGGCCTTATGTTCTTAGGTGTCATGATTGATAATTTATAACTATCTAAACTACTGAAAATGAACACAAGTTTAGAGACCCTCAAAGAATCTCAAATGGTCTTTTAATGTCTCTCCATGTCTGAATTTTGGAGATAGCTCCATCCTCTTGTACCTAATATTATGGGACCTTATGTCCTTATGTTTGAGTTATGTCCTTATAAATTAAAGAAATAGAAGATTGTGTTTAAATTGGAGGGAAACCTTTACTAAAAAGATAGTCCTCTCATCTTCTTGCGTCGGTCAATATTCTGTTGAGGAAAGAGGACCGACTTAAAGATTGAAGGGTATTCTAATCTATTTACACTTAGCTAGATTAGTTAAGTATATAAGGGGTTAACTCACATGTATATAAATACACATATACTATTATACATTTCTTCTCAGAATGAATGAGGAAGCAGTTATTGTTTCATTCATTCTCTGTTCTTCTCTCTATTCTCATCTCTTCTTCCTTCTCTCCATTAACCTAAGATCATGCATGACTGCTCTCTCATAAAGTTTAGAATGGTATCAGAGCATGGTATCAGAGCCGTGAGCTCAGAATTGAAACTCAAATCGATCCAAAATTTCTCTTCCTCATTCAATGAACCTTCTGTCAAATTGAGCCAATTGTAATCTCAATTGGTTCTAGATCCGAGAACATAAAACCCTAGAATAAGTTGACAATGGCGATCGATAATGAAAATGCAATTGTCACAGCTGAGACTGCTTCGCATGCATCATCGAAAGATGAGTTCGAAGAAGGAGTTACAGTTGCAGTAACCCATCCCATGTATTTGGCACCCGGTGATACCAGCGGAATCTCTTTGATCTCTTTTCAGTTAACTGGAACTGATAACTTCTCTCTATGGTATAGATCGATGCGAATTGCCTTGTTAGGTCGTAATAAGCTGGGAATTGTTGATGGTCGATGACCAAATGAGAGCTTTCGCGAGAATTATTGGTATCAGTGGGAGAGGTGTAACACTACAGTACTATCATGGCTAATGAACTCAGTTGCTCATTCACTAATTAGTGGCATAGCATATGCTACTAATGCACAAAAGGTGTGACTTGATCTGCATGAAAGATTTGACAAGGTAAATGACACTCGATGTTACAATTTACACAAGGAAACTGCCACTTTGTGTCAAGGTACATCCTCTATCTCTGTTTATTACTCAAAACTTAAGGATCTCTAGGATGAATCTGAATCTATAATACCTAGACCTGGTTGTGATTGTGTAAAGACAAGGGAGTTTATTGTGCATCTATAAAAGCAAAAGGTATATCAGTTCTTAATGGGCTTGAATGACTCATACTCACAAGATTGGAGCCAAATACTCATGATGAAGCCTTTGCCTACAGTAAATCAGGCTTATGCTATGCTTATGAGTGATGAAAGCCAACGAACTGTAGCTGCATCAGCTAGTATATTAGGTCCCCCTCCTATTATGAACTCTAATACTTATGATCCCACGGCACTTTATACTGCTAAGTCTAATTCTAATTCAAGACCTAAAAGGAACTACAATGTTCAGTGTGACTTCTGCAAAATGAAAGGTCATAGTAAGGAGAATTGCTACAAAATCATAGGCTATCCAACTGATTTTAAGCCTAAGAGGAAAGGGGGAGCTAGTGCACATAATGTCATGGTAGAACCTGGTTATTCTATACCTTTTTTTGTTGAAAATATTTCTCAGGGTACTCCCTTGCAGTCATTACCTACAAACTACAGTCATTATCAGTCTATGAATCAAGGTGGTGGAAACTATCAGGGACAAGGAATTGCTAGTGTTCAAGTTCAGGGTAGTCCATCTATTTCACAAGCCAGCAATGTTGCAAACTCCTAATCCACAGCTCAGGGAGGTACTTTTCCATTCACCAAGGAACAATATGAGCAAATTATGCAGATTCTCAACATCAATCACAATAACACCTCTGCTTCCACTTCTCAAGCAAATATAGCAGGTACTCACATTGCTCTCTTGGCTTCATCACCTAGTCTGCATGAATGGATCATTGATACTGGTGCCACAAATCATATGGTTTCAGACATTAACGTGCTCACTAAATCATCCTTAACTGCCTCTAGAGAGCCAAGACATGTGCTACTACCTAATGGAGAGTTTACTCAAGTCACATATATTGGAGATAGTAATATTTCTGATAACAATGTTATTAAAGAAGTTTTCTATGTGCCTCAGTTCAAATTCAACTTGTTATCTGTTTCAAAGGTGACAAGAGACCTAAAATGCTTTGCCTCCTTTTATCCTGATTTTTGTGTATTCCAGGATCTCTTCAGTGGCAGGGTGAGGGAGATTGGTAGAGAGAGAGACGACTTGTATTTTCTGCAGAAACGTGGTTCAAAGAGACTCGCTGCAATTTAACTGGCTGCAGCTGGAGTTAAAACACACTGGAGGAACTCTATTATAGATGTTAGCTTGTGGCACAAGAAATTAGGTCATGTGTCTAGCTCAATTCTTAATAAATTGTTCCCTGCAAAATTAGCAACTATTATTGATATCCTCAATAAATGCACTGTGTGCCCATGTGCTAAGCAGACCAGACTGCCCTTTCCTAATAGTTGTATTAAAAGTATTATTGCCTTTGATCTTATTCATGTTGATGTGTGTTCAAACTCAATTTAACAAAGTTCTCAAGACAGTCAGATCTGATAATGGTTCTGAGTTTGTAAACTCTACATGTCTTGCTCTATTTCAAAAATATGGCATTGTTCATCAGAAGACCTGTGCATACACTCCTCAGCAAAATGGAGTTGCTGAAAGGAAGCATAGACATATCCTGGAGGTAACTAGAGCCTTGAGATTTCAAGCACAAATCCCTCTCAAAGTATTGGGGTCACTATGTTATTGCAGCTACCTATATTATCAACAGAATGCCAAGTTCTGTTCTAAATGGCTTATCCCCTTTTGAGTTGCTATATGGACAGGAACCTAACTTGGAGCATGTGAGAGTCCTTGGTTATTTGTGTTATGCCAAACAAGTGCAAGAGACTGACAAGTTGCTTCTCAGGGCCAAACCTTCGGTCTTCATGGGTTTCTCTGACACTCAAAAGGGCTATCTGTTGTTGGATCTTTCTACTAATAGCTTCTTCATCAACAGGGATGTTTCCTTTAGAGAGGATATTTTTCCTTTTAAGGAGCTTCACCCTCCTTCACCTGTATTTCTGCCTTCTGACTCTCCCACTTATGATGCAGATTACCTCTCCACATCACATGAACCCCACAGCTCAAATGGGGTTCCTACTTCTTCCCTTCATCAGAGTCCTGCAAGTGATACATCAAGCCAGGAGACTTCTGAAGGAGTATCATCTTTACCTCCTCGAGTTGATCACCACCCTACTGTGCTGAAAAATCCTTGAGGACTAAGCAGGCCCCACTTTACTCTGGCTGAAAGATTTTGTGACCTCTCCTAGTCACAAGGCTGTCCCTTATTCTATTGCTAAAAATATTTCAGATGATGGTTTGTCCCCCAAGTACCAGTGCTACCTCTCTACATTTTCTTCAATGGTGGAGCCTACCACATTTGAGGAGGCTGTCAAGGACCCTAGATGGGTTGAAGTAATGCAAGCTGAGATCAATGCTTTGGAGTCCAATCATACTTGGGATGTAGTTCCCTTACCTCCTGACAAAATCCCAATTGGTTGCAAAGGGATATATAAGGTGAAGTATAAAGCCACAAGAGAGGTGGAAAGATTCAAGGCTAGACTTGTAGCAAAAGGGTAGAGCCAACTAGAGGGTATTGACTACCAGGAAACCTTTAGTCATGTGGTCAAAATGGTTACTGTTAGGACAGTCTTGGCTGTGGCTGCCTCTGAGCATTGGCATATCCATCAAATGGATGTGTAAAATGCATTTCTTCAAGGAGATCTCCATGATGGAATTTATATGACTCTTCCTCAAGGCTTTCAGTGTCAGGGGAGACTAGACCAGCATGCAGACTTTTGAAATCCTTGTATAGGCTTAAACAGGCACCAAGACAGTGGAATGCCAAACTCTCAAAAGCAATTCTAAAGTTTGGATTTTCACAAAGTCAACACGATCACTCCTTGTTCATCAAAGGGACTGGTGGACAAACCATAGTCATTTTGGTGTATGTAAATGATATGCTACTTGCTAGACCCAATATGATGATGATAGATGAAGTCAAGACCAGTCTACAGCAAGCCTTTAAAATGAAAGACTTAGGTGAACTGGAGTATTTCCTTGGCATTGAGTTTGCTAGGTCACAACAAGGCATTCTAATGCACCAAAGGAAATATAGCTTGGAACTAATCTCTGAGCTTGGGCTGGGAGCTACCAAACCAGTTGCTACTCCTATTGAAATCAACACTAAGTTGACAACCAAAGACTATGATGATCATACAAGCTTGCACATCACAACAACTGATGATCTGTTACCTGATCCCACCAGGTATCAAATATTATTAGGAAAGCTTCTGTATTTGACTGTCACAAGGCCAGACATAGCCTTCAGTGTTCAAACACTGAGCCAATTCATGCAGAAGCCCAAAAGATCCCATATGGAGGCACCACATAGAGTAGTCAGATATGTGAAGAATTAGATTGGACAAGGCATATTATTGTCTACCAAGAAGAAGAATGTAGTTACAACCTACTGTGATGCTGACTGGGCAGCATGTCCTCTTACCAGAAAACCTGTAACTGGTTTTTTCATTATGTATGGTGACTCACTAATATCCTGGAAGTCTAAGAAATAGAGCACTATCTCTAGGAGCTCAGCAGAATCAGAATACATGAGTACTGCATCAACTGTAGCAGAGATAGTTTGGATACTAGAGCTATTCAAAGATATTGGAATTCCTGTGGCTCTCCCTATAACCATTCACACTAACAGAAAAGCTGCAATTCAGATAGCTGCAAATCCAGTATTCCATGAACGTACCAAACATATCGAGATTGATTGTCATTTTATAAGAGAGAAAATACAAGGTGGGTTGGTGAAGACTGAGTATGTGGCCACAAAGGAGCAACTTGATGATGTTTTTACAAAAGGATTGGCCGGAGTGCAACATGAATACTTAATGTCCAAGCTAGGTGTTCTTGACATTTTTGTACCACCTAACGTGAGGGGGAGTGTTGAGGAAAGAGGAGTGACTTAAAGATTGAAGGGTATTCTAGTCTATTTACACTTAGCTAGATTAGTTAAGTATATAAGGGGTTAACTCACGTGTATATAAATACACATATACAATTGTACATTTCTTCTCAGAATAAATGAGGAAGTCGTTACTGTTTCATTCCTTCTCTGTTCTTCTTTCTATTCTCATTTCTTCTTCCTTCTCTCCATTCACCTAAGCTCGTGCACGACTGCTCTCTCATAAAGTTTAGCACATTCAGGCCAAAACTGATATTATTTGGCAACATATCCAGCATAGTTACCAACTATTTTAGCGAGAATAACTCAAAATAGTCTGGTACCTTTGGACTTGGGTTCAAAGTAATCCTATTTCTTTCAGGTGGAGCATGAATAGTCCACATTTTTTGAGAAAGTGGAGCATTTTAAGTCTCAAACCCAACTACCGCGAGTCTTCTAACGGAGACATCTAGATGTGCACGTGATATTTCCTTTAAAACAAACAAATCTTAAAACAAAATAGATTGACTCTCTTCCCCCATTTTACGTTATGGATAATTGGCATCAAATGCTTAATAGTATATTTGCTTAAGCAAAGTTGAATTTCGTGAAACAGAATGTCCAAACCTTATGCTTCCACTAAATGTTATTTCTACTTAGTCTAGTAACATGACTTATTATGTCAAAGGAAAGCTTGAACTATTTATAGCGTCGGCTTCCCTGTCTTGCGAGTACATTCATATGGCACTATCCACTTCAAAGTCTTGGACAATCCCAATTCTTTAAAGCCTCTGAAGATGTCATTTGGATATTTTTACTCTCCTTCTTCCTCTTTCGTGACAGGTTTTTCTAAGTGGCTCTTTAATCAGATGGGTCTAACATTTTACAATGACATTATCTCATAATTGGTCTTTTCCCAATTAGTTATGTACTCATGACAGTCATCAGATTAGTCTGACATTTTATTATAAGTTTGCTCCCATAATTGACCGTTTCCAATTCAAACTGGAAATCTCTTATAATTGGAGTGAATGATGCTAAGAATCAAAATCTGTAATACAAGACTTTTGACCATTTAAACTATCAAAGGTGCACAAACAAAATTAGAGATATATGCACCCCAAACAAATGGGTGAGAATTGTTACTGATGCATTGTGCCATTTCCCTTTTCTTTTCCGGATAGACAATCTTTTGTAGTAACAAAATATAGTGTCATGTGTAACAAAGAAATGCTTTAAGCAAGGATGTCGTTTGTTGTGTCACAACTTTCACGTTATGGATAAATGGAGTCATGTAAAGAAATTTCTCCAACTAAAACTTAAAACATTCGCTCACATCGTGTCAATAAAGTTAGAAACTGAATTCTGAAATCAATAACACGAGATGACATTGATAAAACACTTAATAACATTGATGCTCATTGATCATAGGCTAAAAACTCGCATTTTAGTCGTTGTAACAACACTTTAATTACTGCATTTTACAAATGTTTGAGCTTAAATGATTATGAATTATACTAAATTCATGATTTATGCCTTGCAGGAAGAGTTTCCAACTTAAGAATTTATTCGGAATGAAATTGAGTAATTTGAGGCTTTGAAGTTTGAGTAAAAGCTAAATAAATCAAGTTGGAATCAAGTTGAGTAAAATGCCCATAACTTTTTGCCCGGAACTCCATTTGGGCTCCATAATATATTGATGGAAAGCTATTTCAAAGGGCTACAACTTTTATTTTTTGCATTTTACCGAATTCCCATTAGCGCGGGCATTAG
>MU766932.1:12056-28448 GCA_026770625.1 Nicotiana glauca
CTATACATTGGTGTCTAGCATGACCGTGAGTCTTTATAATGTAATTACAATGAACTGATTATGAATTCCATGTTTATTGGAATAATTCTATATGTTGTGAATAATATGTGAATGATAATATAATAATTTGATTCCTATGAGCATTGGCTCGAATTGTGACATGAATATTGAAAATATATGAAATGACTTGTGTCATGGAGGAGCGTTGGCTCTAGTTATAGAACAAATTGTGAAAGTACAAGTGAAAAATTGAACATCTAGAGCATGCGCTTTGAAGAGAATTGTGAAGTAAAAGTGAGAAAGAGGAGAGATCATTATGTTGCCCTCTTGGCGGGCTATGGTTAAGTTGTGATTCCCTGGTGTTGTGTTCTTAATTGATATTACGGATTCTTAGGGTGAAGTTTCCTTGTGTTAGGTAAAGCTTATGGTTATAGCTGAGGTGATTAAGTATTATAATAGATTAGTTGTAGATAGGGTAGTTGGGTGTGGTAGTCGGTTAGATGTAACTGAGGTGGTTAAGTGTGGTAATAGGTTGGTTATAGCTATGGTGGTTAAATGTTGGAACTAAATGTGGTTATGGTAACCCCCTTGCCGGGATAATTGAGATAATGTGTGTTCCCTCACTGGGATGTCGTTATATTGTTATTTGTGACGGAATATGATATGAGAATTTCTTGGAGCTTGGGCTCCAGTGGTATCGTGGAGTAAGAAAAGAAAGAAAGAGAAAGAGTTACTAATTATTCCCTTGTCGGGACGTTTTGTTGATTCTGTTGTTAGTATTTAATGTATTCTCCCTTACCGGGAGGATTGAACTATTAATTATGCTCCCTTGCTGGGATGATTGAACTGTAAATTGTGCTCCCTTGGCGGGATGATTGAACTATTAATTGTGCTCCCTTGCCGGGATGTTTGCTATGTATTTATCTGTTGTGTGTCGCTCCATTGTGACTATTACTTGGGGACTAAGACTGTTAAATGATACTGAGGATCGGGTTACGCGCCGCAATAATGATAAATGATACTGAGGATCGAGTTGCGCACCGCAACAATGATAAATGATAAATGGTAATGTGGGTCGGGTTGCACGCCGCAACAGTGATATGTGGAGCGGGTTGCACGCCGCAACAGTGATATGTGGAGCGGGTTGCATGCCGCAACAATGGTAATTATGGAGCGGGTTGCACGCCGCAACAGTTGTTGATATATGTGGTTATGTCTGAACATTGACTTCTTGTTTCATTATGGACTTTAAGCTTTTTGTTTGTTACTCTGGATTACTGTTAATTTGTATCTCCCCGAAGCATGTTCCCCCTCCCTTGATGTTGATTTCTTGGTATTTGATATTCCACTGTATATTTTATAACTGCACAGGTTTATGTGGTGTCCAGTCTAGCCTCGTCACTACTTCGCCGGGGTTAGGCTAGGCATTTACCAGCACATGGGGTCGGTTGTGCTGATACTACACTTCTGTACATTTTTGTACAGGTCCATACTTTTAGCAGCAGCAATAGTAGTTCGATAGCAGAATCTTATTACCATGAGACTGAGGTAGCTTGCAGGCGTCCGCAAGCCCGACGTCTCTTTTTATGCTTTACATTTATACTGTGGTCTCATTGTTTCGAGACAGACAGCTATTATATTTCTTTCAGACCTTTATATGTAGCTTATTCTTAGTGGTTCGTGAGTATGTGACACCAAATCTTGGGTAGAGGATTTATGCTGAGTATTTTGTATTTATTTCAGACTTATAAAGAATTAGACTTCCGCAGTTATGGTTATTATTATTGTTTATGCTATTAAATTGACAACAGGATGGGTTTTACTAATGAAAAACGGTGAGTAAATTGGCTTGCCTAGCTACCACGAGTAGGCACCATCACGATCCCGATGATGGGAAATCCGGGTCGTGACAACAGTATCATGGGAAATCCCCGGTTATTGTCATGAAACTGAGTTATGTTCTTTTAATATGTGTCGCTTGCCTAGTAATAATTGTTGTTGTCTTTTTATATCTTATGTTATTTAATTACACTGTCATTTCACCCAGTTAAACTTGTATCTTATTTAACCTCAGTAGGGCCCTAACCTTCTTCGCCACTAGCCAACCGAGGTTAGGCTTGGCACTTACTGAGTACCGATGTGGTGTATTCATGCCCTTTCTGCGCATGATTTTCATGTGCATATCCATGTACTGCTGCACAGACTTACCATCCTTGAGAAAGGGAGAGCTTTGGAGACTTCGAGGTATATCTACCGCGTCCGCAGACCGAAGAGTCTACATCTTTATTCTATCTTGTAGTATTATCCCTTCTATCATTTGTTGATGTACACATTCCGGAGTTAGAGCATTTTTACTATATTTCTCTCAGCTTGTGTTCACATGAGTTTCCGGGTTTTGGGATAGTATTGTAGAAGGTTGAGATATTCCGTTGCACGTGCCGAGTGGCATTTTACATTTCGTTTCCATTTTGTCAAAATTTGGTTTTAAGTTATAACTTCTGCAAGGTTACAATTGTTTTTTCGCACTTGTTAGGCTTACCTAGTCGTAGGGACTAGGTGCCGTCATGACAGTTCACGGAGGGAACTGAGGTCGTGACAAGAATCCAACCACCAATCTTGATTCTTTGTGGTTGTTGCAGCCATATTCAACTCTGTAACTATCTCATTTGGTATAGCTGAAATCATAGCCACTAATCCTTGTGAAGAACTTTCTACTATGTTTACCTTCTCGGAATTTCTTGAGTTTTCAGATTTTCCAACATCTTCTGAATGAAAATTTATTCCTGCTTTCTTAAACCTGTAGTCTCGAATCTTATGGCCTTTCTTTCCATAATGATAACAACTCATATTGTTTCTCTTATTATTAAGAGACTTCTTTGAAACTTTCAGATTTTTATTTTTGTTTCCCGACTTATTCTGACTAATTGTATTAACCGTAGAACTAGAGGCATGAACAATTTCATCACGAGCACAAGTCTCATTTTGAATTTGAAGATGAGTTCAAAATTGTTCTATAGTTAATTTGTCAGTAGAATGTAGGATTTTCTTTTTGTAATTATTCCAGGAAGAAGGCAATTTCGAGAGAATTGCACCTATTTGAAGTGCATCAGGAATTTTCACTTCAAGATCACTTAGTTTTGAAACTAAGATTTGTAACTTATGAATCTGATCCATTATAGGCTTTGTATATACCATTTTAAATTCGAAATACTGCAACGATAATAATTTATCCATACCCTGTTTCTCGTTTTCATATACAGTCTGTAACGCTGTTTAGATTTCCATTGGAGAGTTTAAGTTGGAGTGCAAATCATACAATCGATCAGTCAAAGTATTTAGGATATGACATCTGCAGAGTAGTTCATCTTCTTCTCGTTTCTTCCTCTCTTCTTTGATCGCATCAGTATCCTCCAGGGTTGGTTCTGGTAGTGCATCCAATAATGGATCAAGGACATAAATGATTTTCAGCGCAGTGAGTATGAAGATCATCTTGTCCTTCCAACGAATGAAGTTTGATCCATCAAAGCGATCCAATTTGATTAAGTCTTTCGGATTCTCAAGAGTAGCCAATAATTTCTCCATAGCAAAAATAACTTATTGGTCCAATTAATTTTAATTTACATCAAGAAACTGATTTAATATGTATAGATTATTAATTTAGAACTCATTAATTTAAAAGGGTTAAAAGTATTCATAAACTTTAAATTTTGACTCTACATTCATGCTTGTCACATAGGCTCTCTATATTAAATGTTTGAACAGTTTTCACACGCGTTTAATATATAAAACTTAAATTCAAATATGACCTATCCAATAATTATTTTGACTAGATTTTCTAGTTCGTTAGCGTGACTCTATGTCTAAGATTTAGAAATATTCCATTCGTCGTTCAGCCTATTATGAAAATGTTATGTCTTTTTCTTTTCATATGATTTGTGCCATGGGTCTAATTAAAATTTTTATATACATTATTTTTACTCTGATTTCATTGACTTGAACTAGTTCCTGGTAAGATCAAGGTAAGCTCTACGTACCAAACTAAATCTGTCGAGAGCTAGCTTATTCTAAATGTGGGAAGAATCATGATCGGGTCTTGGTAATTGAAGGATTGAAATACGTCGAAGAACAATTTAGGCATAAGTAAAATTCAACAAAGATCATATAGAAAAAGATTATCAAATTAAATAGAGAACGTGGTATGAGGCTTTTTCAGAACTTATAAACTCTTGAATCTTTTTACATCATATCTACTTCTCCAAAAATATGTATCAAGACCCCTGTTTTTAATTCTGCAATCCAAATTTGACTAGACTACCAAACTTATTCTAATATGAATTTGGTAATAAAACCTAACTAGACATGAATTAAATAAACTAGTAAATATCAAATCCTAGACGATGTAAAAATACTAATTAATCTTGATTTAATATTCAATAGCCTCCCTTAAACCAAGATCTTTAAACTTGAGCATGTCATGAGTAGCACCAGGCCTTGTAGAAGTCAAGTACCTTAGACTCTTCAAAATTTTCCTAAAATATTTAGCATCAACAAAAATACGAGTGCCATCTTTAGTCAACTTCAATTTATCTTGAACATTGCTCATATATCATTTGTCTTTACTGATGGTAAATCCTTTCAAAATATTATCAATATAAGTTTCCTTTTTCTGAAATCATCTACTTCTCTAATTGCCTTGTAGTGGACTTGTACACCCATATCAACTCCAATTGAACATTCTACAAGTTGTAGAGTAATGCCACCAATAAATATTTTGGCATGCTCCTTGAAACATGCAATCTCGAAAATGGCACGAAATTGATTGTATCTTCAATATCTATAATCATTTGTTGTCCTAGTTTTATATTCCAAGCTATTTCTGACTCAATCTTGGGTAGATCGTTAGAAATTTTCTCTTGATGATCAATCTTGCTTCTTTCATCACTAGGTTTATCTTCAATACCATTAAATAATTTTCCTAGTGAAATACCAACCTCTTTTGTACGGACATCCCTTGCAACCAAATGGCCCTTTTTAACAATCGCATACCAACTTGTCTTTGCTTTTAATGGAATCTCTATCACAACAAAAATTATATACCTTCTTCTCCTCTATTTTTGAATTTTGCCTTCTTGATTTATTTTCGCTATTATTGGTTTGCCTTATTTTTCTTTTGGTTGATCATCTTTTTCTTGTGATATCTCATCTAATGTCTGATCTTTCTGTGGATTCAGTGATACCTCGTATATCACCAATTTTTCTTCTAAATCATCAAGTCTGAGAGTGCTAAGATCTTTGGTAACCTCAGAATAACTTTATGTTGTTATACTTTAAACTAAGATACTACAAAATTTTTCTTTAATAATTTTAACTTCTTCCAATACTTCTCTATTGTTCCTTAGACCATTGACTATGTCTTCAATTCTTGTAAACAATTCTTTGACAGACTCTATTGGTCTCAGATAAGATAACTCAAATTGATTCATAAACTCTTGCAGTTTCTCCTTCTTTATGTCAGCAACTCCTCGATATGACTTCACCAAGATTGTCCAAGTCTCCATTGATGACTTTACATGCTAATATTAGATACATGCAATTCGACCTTGATGGCGATATAGTAGTGTACCGTATAATCTGAATGTCTCTTCTTCTCCGATTGCATAGCTACATCACCCGTAAACGTTGTGTCTTCTGGAGTTTTCTCAAATACTTCATCAATTGTGGACCATAATTCAATAGCCTTAAAAAAATTCTTCATATGTTGATGTATGTTTGTAACGACACGGCCGGTTGTTTCATGAGTTACCGCTCTGTTTTCCCCATTTCTATTTCTTTATATGTTAATCAACTGTATTTCATCACATCGTGTTGGTTATTTTGGGTTCTGAGTGGTTTTGTGGAGGAATGAGACACTTCGTCTCTTAAGTTGGCCTTTTAGTTAAAAAAATAAACCGGAAGTTGACTTGTGAGTAAATGATCATAGAATTTGATTTTTATGATTCGAATAGCTTTGTGAGGTAATTTGGGACTTAGGAGCATGATCATGATGTGTTTTGGAGGTTCGAGGTTTGATAGACTTTCTGATCAAAAGCAAAATTCGAAAGTTTTTGGAATCCTTAGGCTTGAATCTGAGCATGATTTGGTGTTCCGGCATTGTTTTCAATGTTCCGGGGCTTGGTATAAGTTTGAATAGTGGTAACTTGTTCGTACTTTTGGTTGAGGTCCCAAGGTCCTTGGGATGATTTCGTGAGGTTGTCGGAAAGATTAAAGTTGAGTTTGAGCATGTTTCAGCTGCTGAAGTTCCTATTATAACCACACATGTGGATTGGGGACCGAAGGTGCGGGCTCGCAGAAGAGGAAAAGGCACCGCAGATGCAGCCAAAGTGGAAAAGGATTGGAGTCGCAGATGCAGAGATTTGGGTGCATATTTGAGCGCAGGTTCTAGTTTGGGCGGATAAGTGATATCCGCAAGTGCGCACCTGAGACCGTAGGTGCGGGTGCGCATGTGCGAGAATTCTGACCGCATATGCGGTATTACTGGGGGAGAACATATATATAATGACATTCTTGAAATTTGAGTTGTTCTTCACTATTTCTATATGGTATTGAAGCTTTTTGGGAGATTTGAAGAGGGAATTCAAGGGAACTTTGTGGAGGTAAGATTCTTGGAACTAAAACTCATTTCTATAGTGTTATTTCACTGATTAGGCTTGAAATTTATGGCAATTAAGGGTTAAAAGTTGGAGAACTAGGGCTTATAATTTGAGACCTTGATTTAGGGATTTGAGAGGCCGTTTTTTGTCGTATTTTGAAGTATTTGGTAGGTATAAACTCGTGAGAGTGTAAGAATTGTAGTTTTGTAATTTTTATGGGAATCCGAGACGTGGGCTCGGGGATCGGGTTTGACCAATTACGGGATTCTTGGTGTAAATTAGTTATTTTTTAGGGGGCTTTGTTCCCTTAACATATTTTGATGGAATGAATTTGTTTTTGGTTAGATTTGGAGCATTTGGAGGTCGAGTCGAGAGGCAAAGGCATCACAGGCTAAAGTTTGGACCGGATTGAGGTAAGTAATGATTGTAAATGTTGTTCTGAGGGTATGAAACCCCGGATTTCACATTGTTATGCTACTTTGAGGTGACGCACATGCTAGATGATGAGCGTGGGGTCGTGCAGCATTGGGGATTATGACTTAGTCTACCTCGTGTGTTTGTCAAGTCACGTATTTGATTGAAAAATGTTTGATATCATTGTATTTTGGAAAGTATTACCATGTTTTGGGCTGAATGCCGTATTTGGGCCTAGTGCCAACTATTTTTTCACGCTTAAGGGGATTTTTACTACTACTCCTCACTGTTTTGACTTTATATTTGTACTTAGTCTTGTTGTATTTTACTAATTTTATAACTCAGTCGTATTTACTCTGCTTTGATATTTCAAATAATATTTTGGGTTGAGCATCATGTTTTACTATTTCCCGAGCGGCTTAAAAGGATTCTGATTCAGTGAGCCCGAGGGCATGTGTTGTGAGGATTATTATGGGATCAGGCTGTGCGCCACAACATGTGTATTGAATTTTGATATATGAGAAGTCGAGGGCCTGATTTGTTATGCCAGGAGATGGCTTGTGATAGCGCTTGGACTGTAGGATTCCCTCCAGGAGTTTGCACACCCCTAGTGAGCACGGGTACCTAGTGTGAGATGTGATATTGCCCGAGGGGCTATTGTTGTTTCATGTTGTTGCTCTAGGGATTGATTACAAGTGATTGTGAGGTAGCCCGAGGGGCTGGTTTCTGTGGATATTTTGCCCGAGGGTCTGTTTACATTTCTATCCTTTTACTCACTGTTTTCATCACTTATTTGAAACTATTAAAAGATGTTTTAAAAGGGTTTTTATTGAACTGAGTTATTTTTATAAGTTTTATTGTTTTACTATATTTTTCTAGACTTATAGTGTTTCGCTGTAGCATCTTGACGCGGGTTACATGTTTTCTTACTGCTGAGCTACTTTTACTTTTATTACTTACTGAGTTGGCTTACTCATATTACTCTCTGTACCCTGTATGGAGATCCATGAGTCTCGGGTGGCGATAGCGAGTGCTGATTTGGCTTCCATTGAGCTTTCAAGTTGACTAGGTAGCGTCTTGGAGTTCGCAACCCAGTGTTTCTCCTTCCTATCTTATTTAGCTTTGTATTAGCATTGTTTCCAGACAAGTGCTACCGGTCAGGATGGACGACCACCAGTACCACCAGCTATGGCCACCAGAGGCCGAGGATGCGGTCGATGTCGTGGTAGGGGTAGGGGTATAGCTCGCACAGTAGCTAGAGCAGCACCTGCAGATCCACCAGCTGCCCCAGTTCATGATCAGGTCCAGTTGTGGACGCTCCAGTTGCACCAGCTCAGGCACCAACTGTGCTTATTGTGATTCCAGGCCTCTAGAGGCCCTGGCCCAAATTTTATCAGTGTGCACTGGCCTAGCTCAGGTGATCTCAGTTACTATACCCGCAACTAATTCTCAGGATGGGGGAGGCACTCAGACTCCCACGGCTCGCACTCCTAAGTAGGTCATACAGGGACTTCAAACACTGGGGGACATCCAGCCCAGTCGATTACAGCTGATCAGGACTATGTAGCTCCTGTTATGCTAGAAGATGAGCAGCGCAGATTGGAGAGGTTTGGTAGACTTCAACCTCTGACTTTCAGTGGTACAGAGGGCAAGGATGCCCAAGGTTTCTTGGAAAGGTGTTAGAGGATTCTTCGTACAATGGGTATCCTAGGAAACCGAATGGGAGATGCGCAGCAGATATCCTCACCTATTTGAGACTTCAGGTATGTTTCTTGACCCGTTCGAGGATAAATATTTGTTTAGGAGGGATGTAACAATCCGGCCGGTCATTTCATGAGTTACCGCTCCACTTCCTCCATTTCCACTTCTTCATATGTGGTTTAGATGTATTTCGCCGCATCGGGTTGGTTAGTTTGGGTTCAGAGTGGTTTTGTGAAGGAATGAGACACTTAGTCTCTTAAGTTGGCCATTTAGTTGGAAAAGTCATTTGGAATTTGACTTGTGAGTAAATGATCTCAAATTTTGTTTTTATGATTCGTATAGCTTCATGAGGTGATTTGGGAATTAGGATCATGATCGGGATGTTTTTTGGATGTCCGTGGTAGGTTTAGGCTTGAATTGACAAAATTGGAATTTTGGCATTTTCCGGTTGGTAGTGGAAATTTTGATATAGGGGTCGGAATGGAACTCTGGAAGTTGGAATAGGTCCCTTGTATCATTTGGGTCGTGTGCACAAAATTTTAGGTCATTCAGATGAGGTTTGATATACGTTTTGATCAAAAGCAGAATTCAGAAGTTTTTGGAATCCTTAGGCATGAATCCGAGGGTGATTTGGTGTTCTGATGTTGTTTTGAGTGTTCCGGGGGTTGGTACAAGTTTGAATAGTGGTATGTGACTTGTTCGTAATTTTGGTTGAGGTACCGGGGGCCTCAGGATGATTTTGAAAGGTAGGTGGAAAGATTGGTGTTGAGTTTGAGCATGTTTTAGCTGCTGACGTAATTGTCATGACCGCCCCTGCGGATTGGGTATAGCAGGTGCGGGCTCGCAGAAGCGGAAAAGGTGTCGCAGATGCGGCCAAAGAGGAAAAGGACTGGAGCCGCAAATGCGGAGATTTGGGCGCACCTGCGATAGCACATGTGCGGGTGTTTGAACGCAGGTGCGAGTTTGGGCGGATAAGTGATTTTCGTAGGTGCGCACCTGTGACTGTATGTGCGATACTTCCGACCACAGATGTGGTATTACGGATGCAGAACATATAAATAATGGCCTTCGTGAAATTTGACTTGTTCTTTACCATTTCTATACGGGAATTGAAGCTTTTTGGGAGATTTGAAGAGGCAATTCAAAGGAACATCATGGAGGTAAGATTCTTGGAACTAAAACTCATTTCTATAGTGTTATTGCACCTATTAAGCTTGAAATATATGGAAATTAAGGGTTAAAAGTTGGAGAACTAGTGCTTGGAATTGGAGACCTTGATTTACGGATTTGAGGAGTCGTTTGTGGTCGGATTTTGAAGTATTTTGCAGGTATGAACTCGTGAGAGTGTAATGATTCTAGTTTTATAATTTTTATCATAACCCGAGACGTGGGCCTGGGGGTCGGGTTTGACCAATTTCGGGATTCTTGGTGTAAATTGGTTATTTTCGAGTGACCTTTGTTCCCTTAGCATATTTTAATAGTATGAATCTATTTTTGGATAGATTTGGAGTAGTTGTAGGACGAGACGAGAGGCAAAGGCATTGCGGGCTAGAGTTTGGACCGGATTGTGGTAAGTAATAATTTTAAATATTGTCCTGAGGGTATGAAATCCCAAATTTCACATCGTTGCGCAACTTTGAGGTGGCGCACACGCTAGATGACGAGCGTGGGGTCATGCACCATTGGATATTGTGACTTAGTCCGTCCCGTGTGACTGTTAAGTTGCGTATTTGATTGAAAACTATTTGATATCATTGTGTTTTGAAAAGTATTACCACGTTTTAGGCTGAATGCCATATCTGGGCCTCATGCTAACTATTTTGGATGCTTAAGTGGATTTTTACTACTATTCCTCACTGTTTTGACTTCATATTTGTACTCAATAATAATGTATTTTACTGATTTCATAACTAAGTCATATTTACTCTACTATGATATTTCAAATGATATTTTGGGCTGAGCATCATGTTTTACTATTGCCCGATTATCTTTAGATGATTCTGACTGAGTGAGGCCGAGGGACTGTGTTGTGAGGACTATTGTGGGATCGGGATGCGCCGCAACATGTGTACTGAATTGTGATATATGAGAGGTCGAGGGCCTGGTTTGTTATGCCACGATATGGCTTGTGATAGCGCTTGGGTTGTAGGAGCCCCTTCAGGAGTTTGCACACCCCTAGTGAGCACGGGTACCCAGTGTGAGATGTGATATTGCCCGAATGGCTGTTGTTGTTTCAAGTTATTGCCTGAGGGGCTGATAAAGAGTGACTGTGAGGTAGCCCGAGGGGCTGGTTTCTGTTGATATTTTACCCGAGGGGCTTTTTGCATTTTTATCCATTTACTCACTATTTTCATAACTCGTTTGAAACTATTGAAAGATGTTTTAAATGTGTTTTTATTGATCTGAGTTATTTTTACGAGTTTTATTGTTTTACTACATTGTTTTAGGCTTGAATTGGCAAAATTTGAATTTTGGCATTTTGGTCGATAGTGGAAATTTTGATATAGGTGTCAAAATGGAATTCCAAAAGTTAGAGTAGGTCCGTTGTGTCATTTGGGTTGTTTGTGCAAAATTTCTGGTCATTCGGATGGGATTTGATAGAATTTTTTATCAAAAGCAGAATTCAAAAGTTTTTGGAATCCTTAGGCTTGAATATGAGGGTGATTTAATGTTCCGGCATTGTTTTAAGTGTTTCGGGGATTGGTAAATGTTTGAATATGAGACTTATTCATACTTTTGGTTGAGGTCTCGGGGGCCTCGGGATGATTTCGGGAGGTTGTCGGAAAGATTAGAGTTGAGTTTGAGCATGTTTCAGCTGCTGAAGTTCCTGTCATAACCGCACCTACGGATTGGGGACAGCAGGTGCGGACTCATGGAAGCGGAAAAGGCGTCATAGATCCGTCCAAAGTGGAAAAGGACTGGAGCTGCAGATGCAGATATTTGGGCGCACCTGCGATAACGCATGTGGTGTTTGAACGCATGTGCGAGTTTGGGCGGATAAGTGATTTTTGCAGGTGCGTTCTTGGGACTGCAGGTGCGGGTTTGAAGGTGCGAGAACTGTGACCGCATCTGCGGTATTACTGGGCAGAACATATAAATAATGGCCTTCATGAAATTTGAGTTGTTCTTCACCATTTCTATACGAGATTGAAGCTTTTTGGAAGATTTGAACAGGGAATTCAAGGGAACTTCGTGGAGGTAAGATTCTTGGAACTAAAACTCGTTTCTATGGTGTTATTTCACCGACTAGGAATGAATTTTATAGAAATTAAGCGTTAAAAATTGGAGAACTAGGGCTTGGAATTGGAGACCTTAATTTAGTGATTTGAGAGGTCATTTGTGGTCAGATTATGAAGTCTTTGGTATGTATGAACTCGTGAGAGTGTAAGGATTCTAGTTTTATAATTTTTATCGGAATTTGAGACGTGGGCCTGGGGTCAGGTTTGACCAATTTCGGGATTCTTGGTGTAAATTGGTTATTTTCGAGTGGACTTTGTTCGCTTAACATATTTTGATGGTATGAATCTGTTTTTTGTTAGATTTGGAGCATTCGTAGGTCGAGTCGAGAGGCAAAGGTATCGCGGGCTAGAGTTTAGACCATATTGAGGTAAGTAACGATTGTAAATATTGTCCTGAGGGTATGAAACCCTAGATTTCACATCGTTGTGCTACTTTGAGGTGACGCACACGCTTAATGACGAGCGGGGGGTCGTGCACCGTTGGCGATTGTGACTTAGTCTGTCCCGTATGACTGTTAAGTTGTGCAGTTGATTGAAAACTGTTTGATATCATTGTGTTTTGGAAGGTATTACCATGGTTTGGGCTGAATGCCATATTTCGGCCTCGTGCCAACTGTTTTGGACCCTTAAAGGGATTTTTACTACTATTCCTCTATGTTTTGACTTCATATTTGTACTCAGTCATGTTGTATTTTACTAATTTCATAACTCAGTCGTATTTACTCCGCTTTGATATTTCAAATGATATTTTGGGCTAAGCATCATGTTTTACTATTGCTCAAGTGGTTTGAGAGGATTCTGGTTGAGTGAGGCCGAGGGTCTGTGTTGTGAGGATTATTATGGGATCAGTTTGTGTGCCACAACATGTGTACTGAATTGTGATATATGAGAGGCCGAGGGCCTGATTTGTTATACCACGAGATGGCTTGTGATAGCACTTGGGCTGTAGGAGCCCCTCCAGGAGTCTGCACACCCCCAGTGAGTGCGGGTACCCAGTGTGAGATGTGATATTGCCCGAGGGGATATTGTTGTTTCATGTTGTTGCCCGAGGGATGATTATGAGTGAGTGTGAGGTAGCTCGAAGGGCTAGTTTCTGTTGATATTTTGCCCGAGGGACTGTTTACGTTTCTATCCTTTTACTCACTATTTTTATCACTTGTTTGAAACTATTGAAAGATGTTTTAAAAGAGTTTTTACTAAATTGAGTTGCTTTTACGAGTTTTATTTTTTTACTGCATTTTTCTGGACTTATAATGTTTTGTTGTAGTATCTTGACGTAATTTACGTATTTTCTTAGTGCTCAGCTACTTTTACTACTATTACTTACTGAGTTGGAGTACTCACATTACTCCCTGCACCCTGTGTGCAAATCCATGAGTCTCGGTTCGTGATAGCGAGTGCTGATTTGGCTTCAAGCAAGCTTTCGGAGTTGACTAGGTAGCTGCTTGGCGTTCGTAGCCCAGTGCTTCTCCTTCCTATCTTATTTAGCTTTGTATTAGCATTGTTTCCAAATTATGTTGTCATTTCTTATTCTTAAACGGGTTGTAGGTGCTCATGACTGGTGACATCCCGATGTCGGGCTGTGTTATATATTTTTCGCACTGCTTAGAGTTATATATAGGATTTTAGCTTATTAAATGGTTTTAAATAACTTATTATGAACTTGTGGTTGGTTTTGGAGTTTGTGTCGGCTGTCCTAGTTTCACGTTAGGCGCCATAACGACCGTGTCAGTTTAGGGTCGTGACAAAGTTTCAAAATTATTTTTGCCATCAAACACAAAAATGGGACAATAAGGTAATAGAGCATTCATATTTTTTCAGGATCTCACACATGCTCCGATACCAATTTGAAGAATTAGAATAATTTAGGTACAAGCAAAAAATTCAACAAAGGCTATATAGAAAAAATTATCAAACTAGAGAGAGAACATGGTAGAAGGCTTTTTCAGAACTTATAAACTCTTGAATATCTCTACATCACAGCTACCTCTCCACAATTGAAAATGTGTATCGAGATCCCTATTTATATACCATCCAAATATGACTAGACTAACAATATTTTTTTCCAATATGAATTTGGTAAATAAAACATAACTAGACATGAATGAAATAAACTAATAAATATCGAATTCTAATCGATATAGGAATACTATTTAATCTTGATTTAATTTCTAACCATAATTATTCGTGTTTCGTGCATAGAAGAAGATTTACCAAGTCTAAGTGGTTGTTGTTACTTGAATTCAAGTACACCATTTTGGAATGTATTGCATTTTATCCGCTGATTAATAATTTTTTTCCGCCAAATTTAAAGGAGATACTTTCCAAATTGATGGAAATTGACCGAGATAGTATAGGCGTTAACACTATATTTCGTTGAAGTTGAAAAAAACAAAGATTATTTGAAGTTAAAATAAATGTATTTGACCATGATTTTCACTTTGAGAATAAGTTGAAAATTTATGATCGAAAATCATTATTATTTCACTTGAAATATTGCATGATTGTTGCCAAGGATGACCCACTACATGTGGAGATGCATATCTTCAACTTATAATACCTGTTCTTTTAAACATTTTTTCTTTCTTTCAAATGTGATTCCACCATATATATGGTACTTCATGCCCTCCTATATAGAACTTACTAGTGTTTTAGTTTTAGTTGTTAAACGAGACTTTGAATCTATTTTGTGTGATGCATTTAATGCACAGCCACCTTACAAGCACAATCTGAAGTGGGCATAGGAGACCATTTCGTGTAGCCGATTTCTCGTGAAAATAGCACAAACTAGTCCATTTTCGGATCAGTATTCGAAAAATAGCCAGCATTTGCAAAGTTACTGAAAAATAGTTATTCCCTATGTTCCAATTTATATAAACCTGTTTGACTGAGCATGAAGTTTAATAAAAAATGAAGACTTTTGGTATTTGTGGTCCTAAACAAAGCAAAAAAGGGCCAGAGTATTTGTGTGGTTGTAAAAACTTCTCATTAATGGTAGAATTTTAAGTTTAAGCTAAATTGTTACCAAATTTAGAGAGAGATCATTCTTTTTGGAACGGACCAAAAAGGAAATAAGTTCACATAAACTGGAATAGAGGGAGTACTGTTTTATTGAAATACGGAAAGTTCCAGTATAATATGCAGGATTATTGAGCTCATGCGTATAAACTTTCCACGTATTATGTTGGAACTCCAGCAGACAGAAAGTTCTAGCATAATATGCTGAATTATGGAGCTTTGTATATAAAGTTCCAGCGTATTATGTTGGAACTCCAGCACACAAAAAGTTCTAGCATAATATGTTGAATTATAGAGCTCCTGTATATAAACTTCCCGCATATTATGTTGGAACTCTCACACATTATGAAATTCCAGCACACTAGGCTAGAAGCCATATGTAAAAAAAAAACAAACTCCAGTATATTATACTGAATATTTTCGGATATTTAAGAGTGTTTTTGTTCAGATTTTATCTTTACATAAAAAAGTAGCTAAATTCTATTACTTTTGAAATTATGACTATTTTTCAATTACCCGTTATAAATTTGGCTATTTTTTATTTTTTTCCCCGTTTTCTCATATAATTAACTCTGATGTAATTTTTCTTCTCTTTTTTTTTAATCTCCAGCTAGAAAGAACCAGTGGCGGAGCCATATGCACCCAAGGGGTGTCAACCGACAACCCTTCATCGGAAAATTACATTTTTTAGTTCGGTAATTTTTTTAAAAATATGTATATATACTATATAATGACACCCCTTGACTTCTTGGTAAGTTTGTTTTTTTATATTTTGATTCCCTTTAATGAAAATTCTGGCTCCGCCACTGGAAAGAACACAAAACTTATTCGCCCCTTCCGGCGTACTTATTCGCCCCTGACTAATTCGTAATCATGATAAGTTAGACTCATTAAAGGAAAAACACTTATTACCAGAAATTTCATTTTATTAAAATTAACCAAACTTTTTGCAGCAATATTTATTCTAAGCTAGTAATTAGGGTCAACCTAAAATAAGATTTGGTCTCTGTATCGTTTAAGATGCTAAAAGTTGGTAAAAGGTTTAACTTATGTACACTATTTTACTTACTATATTGACATTACTATTAGTTGCTATTTACTAAGTTAAACGCAAAAGGTAAATGATACTACGAGGAAAACTTAAAACAGAAGTGATTGAAGAATCTACTAAGACCAAAGGGCTACGAAATCAGTTGGATTCTTATTGGCATGTTTCGTCAAACTGCACGTCTTCTTAGCAAATTCAGCGGACATTTGTGTCAAGTAGTGAATCATCGTTTTGATTAGCATGACTTCCATCTGTAAGGACTCCTCCTTTTGACTCCAAAAAAAAAAAAAAAAAAAAAAAAAAGAAGAGGAAAATAAATTTT
>MU766932.1:28967-54931 GCA_026770625.1 Nicotiana glauca
CAAAAAAAAAAAAAAAAAAAAAACAGAAGAAGAGGAAAATACATTTTGATAAAAGTCTCTTCTCCTATTAATTGGGACGAATTTTACTACAAGAAAGAAAGACAACTAATTGGACTAACCCGCACATGATATTTATACTAAGAGTCTGTTTGGAAAGCCGTTTAGAAATTAGATTTATGTGTAATAGGCCGTAATTATACAAAATTGACATTTTGTCAGAGGCGGATCTAAAAATTTGGGACGATGGGTGTACCATTACTCTCAAGATTAACATTTAGTTTGATAATATAAAATTTCACAATCACAACAACTTACCGAGCAAAAAAATAATTAGTTTCATTATCACAAAAACAAACATTATCAATTTACAATTGTACTCGACGAGTTTTCATACTTTGAAAACGATCAATAGTAGCATCATTACTTACAGTTGCAAATACCTTACGCTCTATATTGCAAACTAAACAACCATTCAAAAACTCTTCACTAATGCTATTACGTAGATCACTTTTTATGAGCTTCATTGAGGAGAATGCCCTTTCCACACTTGCAGTAGCAACAGGTAGAATCAAAGTCAACTTCACAAGTAAATAAATATGACACCAAGTTTGATCCAATTTAGTCTCTGCCATCACTATAGCAAGATCCTTCATTCCCTTCAAGTTGATAAATTTGCTATGAGGCATTCGAGCATAGACAATAAAACTATCAAGCTGAAAGCTGAGATCTCGAAGCTTGTTGTCATCAAACTCACTTGGATAATACTTGGCCAACTTCATTATTCTGTCTTTGTCAAAATTAGTAAATGAATCAATCGGATTCAAACAAGCCATACCAAGGAGTAAGTCACTAGTCACTACATCAAAACGACTATTTAGCTCATGAAGCTGCAAATCAATAGCTGCATAAAATATTTCCACACTAAAGTGATGTGAATATGAAACTCCCGACCTCTTTCGTTTCGATCTTGGATAGTCTTCATCCATTTTGGGGATCATAATATCATGTTTACCACAGAACGAGTAAACTTCATTCATCAACAAATCGAATTCACTTTCTCTCATAGTCTGCAATCTTATCTTTGCAAGGTCAAGCAACCTCATAGCATTGACTATGTCTTGATCTTTCTTTTGTAAAGCTTTGTTCAATTCATTTGTAAAAAGCAACATCTTGAACATCAAGTGCAATAAAAAAACAAACTCAAATTCTTGAATATTACCCAAAAGAGCTTTTGCTGCAAATCTATCAAGAGAAAGAAGACTATCTTGTTGCATATCTTTAAGCACGTTAACAATCGAAGAAAATATAATCAAGAAATTTTCCAAGGTCTTAAAATGCGAACCCCAACGAGTATCACCCGGTCGTTGGAGCCCACGTTCTTGATTCAATCCTTGCCCGGTAAGTATTTCTCCACACTTAAGTAATTCTTCCATCTTCTCTACTTGGTGTTGTCGAAGTATTTCCCTGCGTTTAAAAGATGATCCAATAGTATTCAATGTGTTAGTGACAACATCAAAAAAATTATTCACATCCGGATGCTTTTTAGAAAGAGCTACAAGTGTTAATTGCAACTGATGGGCAAAATAATGAACACAATAGGCAGATGGAACATCTTGTAAAATCAAAGATTTTAGGCCATTAATTCTTCCTTGCATATTACTAGATCCATCGTAACCTTGTCCACGTATCTTGAATAAGCTTAATGAGTGATCCAAAAGCAAATCATAAATTGTTTTCTGTAATGATAGTGCAGATGTATCATTCACATGGACAATAACCAAAAAGCGCTCAATCACCTCCCCTCTTTTGTTAACATATCGTATAACAAGGGCCATTTGCTCTTTATGTGATATGTCCTTTGATTCATCAACCAATATCCCAAAAAAGTCATCATCCAAATCTTGGATAATAGCTTTAATTGTTTCTTTAGCACAAGCATCCACAATATCCTTTTGAATTGCTGGACAAATCATCATATCATTTTTTGGAGCTTTATGTAATATTACCTTTCCCACATCTAAATGCTTATCCCCATGAAATTCCAAAAGTTCAAGAAAAAGACCTTTGTATTCGGAATCTTCACTTTCATTATGACCACGAAATGACAATCCATTTCTCAAGAGAAATCTTACCACATCAACCGAGGCATTTAAACGTATCCGATGATCACTTTTTACTTTCTCACTTTGCTTGTGAAAAGAAGATTGAATCGATTGTTCTTGATTTATCAAATCTTGCATCCTATTAAAATATTTGTGATGGATACTATCTACCTCCCCGACATGCGTTCTAAGTCTTTCTGTACCCTTGTTCCAACCCTTAAAACCATCTTTTGTAAATGCATCTCCCGCATTACCGCGACTTTCAAGTTCATTCTTAAACAAATAACAACACAAACAGAATGCAGCATCACTTTTTATGCTATATTCCAACCATTGAGAATGTGGACCCTTAAACCAATCAGGATTAAATTGACGCATTTTGTTCCCAAATTTAGTTTTAGGAAAAACATGGCCACTCGGTTGACAAGGCCCTTTTTGAATATAATGTCTCCTCACTTCATCTCGGATATTAGGGGGATACTGAAGAATCGGTATTCTTTCTTTGGGATCAGGTTTGGGAGATCCTAGCTCAAGAACACTATCAACATTTGAAGGAGGGGATAAGATTGTCCCACTTTGAATTTCAGGAGCTATATTCGAACTAACAGAAGGCCAACTACTACTATTGGAACTTGATTGGCCAATGTTTGACCTGATCACAAATTTATCCATTTTGATGTTCCTACAAATTCAAATATCTCTCATCATCAAAATTCAAATTCATAATAAAACTAAGGGAATCACACTTTTAAATTCATAATAAACAAGAGGAATCACACCCCTTCTATATTCAAGAAAATAAGGGAATCACACCCTTTCAAACATAATAAAATAGAGAAATCACACCCTTTTCAAGTTCAATTAAAATAAAATGAAAACTTACCAGTTCTTCTGTAACTTTTGATAATTTTATCTTTGAGATCAAATGGAAGTGCTTGCCCACTGCCCAGTTCTTCACTTGACATAATCCTGAAATTTTTATATTAAAAGAACCTTTGTTGAAATAAAACCACAAAAAAAAAAATTTGCTTCACTGAAGATTCCTTCGTAGTGATAATATGGTACTTTTGCAATTTGCAGTAGACTTTAGACTTTGAAGTTGTTTTATCATTATTTATGAAAAAGTTCTTATGAGCACTTTGTATATTATACATATTTTATTAGCTTCAATTGAGTAAATCATATACATTGTAATTCAATATCAATCAAAAAGGATTAGCTCAAGAAAAGTTATCACAATATATCTAAATCAGAAAAAATCTCCTTCATTCAGTAGTTGGGGGGGGGGGGATATCCCAAAATTAGAATAAACCTACAAGAAAACTTATTAACTAGTTTAGAAAAAGATTGGACCTTATCTTGGAGGAATTGGAAAATAGCATTGCACAAGTAGTAAGAGAGTAAATGGAGACAAGATGTCAAATATTAGCTTTAGCTTTTAGAACAAGAGACAAGAACAAATCAAAATAAGAACTAGGGTTTGCTTCTTCTTTTTTTAACGTGTGACCTTTTGGTTTTGGGATAAATTGAGATTAGGAATTAGGGAATAATTTTGATATTTGGGAATTGGGGGAACTGTTTTGATATGTCATTTCTGACTTCTGTGTAGAAGTTGTCAAATTGGGCACTGATATGTCTAATAGGATATACCAAACGTGCTTTAGAGAGAAAAAAAGATTTAAGAAAAACAAATAAAAAAACGAAAAAGCCAGGCAGGGTTTCAATCCCTTGACCTTGAGCTTTTAGGAATAAGAAGACAAAACCAGTGCACCACTTCACTCTTTTTGACCATGGGTGCCAAAACAAATATATACCTACGTTTTTGCAAATTATGTACATCATATGCATATTTTAGCCGAGGGACCATGGGTTCACGTGAACCACGACTTTTACAGTAAATTTGCCTCTGCATTTTGTCTCACGAAGTAATTACTTGGTCAGCATGAAATTGAGTGTAATTTGAGATGCGTAAGTACATTCTTCAATTCTCAGGAGGTGAGAATTGGTTGTAATTATACTATATAATTACAAGATTACTTTTAAATTTCTTTACTTTTTATTTTTTTAATTTATTTTCTTAAAAACATTTTATTTCCATTATTTTTATTTTTTATTTATTTTTACTTTTAAATTTCTTTTTTAATATTAAAATAATTTTTTTGTACATTATTTATCTTTTATTTCGCTGTCTTTATTTCTTGTTATTCCATGTAATTGCTCGTATATTTTATTTTCTTCATTTTGCGTAATCGCGTTATTATTCTAGTTTTTGAAAACCTACATCTCCTATATTAGAAATAATGAGTCACGAATAAAATTGGCATATAATAAGTGATGTAATTAAAGAAAAATTTTGTTATTGAATGCGGTTATAATAATTATACTAACTCCAATTATTAGGTAACTTTCCAAACAGACCATCAATTAACTAATTTAGTCTTAACCGTCACAAATTAAAGTGTGACACATTATTGTTTGACTATGATTTGGTGATTTAGTTAAAGATAACTTATACAGTGAAAGCCTAAGAAGAAATTTGTAGTATAGCTTAAGGGCCAGGTAATCCGGGAGAGTACATCGACCATGTTTCTGTTGGCAAAAGTAATTCAAATTTGAGTCGTGAAATTTTTTTTATTTTGAGTCGTGAAAAAAATATTTAAAAACATTTTTGTGTTCTTACTAACGAAGAGCAACTTAATCCTTCTATTTCCCCTTCCAATTTCAATCACTACTGATGTTTTATACTTCAATATCATATAAGAGGGGGTAATTTATGTGGTGTCTAATTTTCGCGTGCAGAGATTATAGATGGTTCTATGTGTCCTTATACTACTATTGCGAAAATAATAAATGTAGATAGTAAAGAACACAAGTATTTTTACCTGGAAAATACCCGGCTCAAAAAGTAAAAAAACAACGACCTACTACTCAGTAGGATTTACCCCAACACTTCACTACATCACTGAGCCAAAACAACATTTACAAAATTCTTTGTAAACCTAAGGATTACCTCTAATCCCGTTGTGCCAACCAACCTCTAACTGTTGCGATAACTTCAAGTTAACTCTAACTTGAATACTCAGAGTACCTAATACAATTGCTTCTAGATAAAGCTGAAAGGTACAATTTGAAAATCACCTACTACAATGAAACTAGAATAAAAGACAAACACTTGGAACTGGTTCTTCTACCTTGTTCATGTAGCTTCAGGTTCGCACACTTAAATCACACAAGATTTTCTTACAAAATGCCTCGCTATTTTGCTCTCAACTCACATTTAACATCAGCTTTTGTGCGTGCTTGTAAAGTGAGAACATCCTGTAATTTATAGAGTTAGTCGAATAGGAAATAACTAAAGTTCTAATGTTATACTCTTCCTTGGTGGAAGAGTTCTATTTATCCACAACTTCTAACTCATCCCTTATCTTGGATAGAGTTTTCTTCGAGTAAGGAGTCCTTCTCCTTATCATTTATGCACCCTTTTCGATCAGGAGATATCAGATATAACAACTTAAGCTTATTTCCCTCACGTGCATTCCTTATGCTTGAATGTGGCAATGTGCCTCCTTTCCTGCCTAGGCAGCACAATTTTATTAACAAATTCGAACAATACTTTGTGGGGTGGCTTCATCTCACTTTTGCATATAGCATTGGACTCAAGCTCTTCTTCATTGTCACTAAACTTCCTTGTAATGGCAAGGGAAGTAGGGAGATTCTCTAGACTTGTCCATTTGAGCTTCGTGTAATCATTATACCCTTCAGCAGGTACACCTAAGATCTCTCCCAGTTCTTTATCATCAAAACTCACTATCACTCACTTTACCACACTGGTGACTCTACCATTTCTGATCTCACAATTTGTCATGAACTCCATAATCTCAGTTCTGACAAGCTTTCCATCTGTTTGAAGGACCATTTTCTTCCAACCCTGCAATTGTAACTTTTCCAGCAGCATTAACATACATTTCTCCTCCAAGTCTCTGAGGAGTCTACCTTCCAAGATGGTTCTCTTCCCAAACTTAATCATCTTGTCCTTCTCGACATTAGATTCTTCTTCTTCTTCTTCTTCTTCTTCTTCTTCTTCTTCTTCTTCTTCTTCTTCTTCTTCTTTTTCTTCTTCTTTTTCTTCTTCTTCTTCTTCTTCTTCTTCTTCTTCTCCACTTCATTGTTTTTCCTTCACTAGTTTCACTTTTCTAGATTTTAATGCAGATCTGGTTCTTTTAGCCAAAGTAGAGGCCTCCACTGACTTTGCTGTTGAAACAAACTTCTTTGTGGAAATCTTGACTTTCTTTGCTCATTGTCGAAATCCTTTTGGGAAACCCCCTTCTTATATTCTGACTCATCAAACAGATTTGCACAACCGATCTCTTCTCTATATAACCGATAGAATTCTTTGCAGGAGCCTCACCAACCACACGACCGTTAATCTGCTCACTTGGGCAACCCACCTATAAAAGCTCTCCTCGGCATATTCCAACGCTACTGCATGGGGTACAATCATTACGATATCAATAACACATCCCGAGTCTAAGCTCAGTCTCCAGCTACACAGGTCCATTTACCCCACGTGGACACCATTTAAAGGTGCGGCAACAACCTTCTAATTCGAAGTTATGCTGCATCCTTCTTTCTTTTAGGCAGCTCCTTTTTGTTATATCAAATCTCCTGCCGCATAATAGCCCCTACTTCAAATTAAATCCGTAGACCCCAATCATCAATCACTAACATTCTCAATCACTCCAAACTCTCCTTAAGGCACATGATCATCGCATTGTAAAGCCCATATGCAACTCCGCCACTCTCCCACTTTGACGGAACTCATCCCCTTAATCGATTATTCGACCTTTGCTTCTTATACTTGCCATTCTTGAAATTTTAGCCACTGCCTGACACTTTCCACACATCTTTCCTCATCCTTTGCTACTCAGTTGTTGCCTAAATAAAAATCTATCTTCGTAGCACTTGAATCTACAAATCGCTACTAACTTTAAATTTTGTCGGACGTTAACTCTCTCGAGTTTTCAATATTAGAAATGTCGATTTAATCATGAACCATCGTACCTCGCGATGTCTAACAGTAGTTTCTCCAATATTATTCCTCAATACCCCAAGGCAAATTTCAAAAGACCATAACACAAAAGAATTTAGTACCTTCAATAAGGACAACGACACCACATTGTAGAAGAAAGCTTCGCTACGCTAGCAAATACCGAGTCTTGATACCTCATCAACCCAAACATGAACATTCTCTGCCTGATTGCATTTCCCCTGCCGTGAATAAAACACCGACTCTCTAGATCATGCACTGAGTAAACCTCCCTTCAAGTCATTCACTGTCCCGATACGTAGGCAAGCATCCTACCATTATAACAATACTACCGAATGATTGTTCATAAGCATCATGACAACTTATGCCTAACCTCAGAGCACTCAGGAGTATGGCTACTGAGCTTGAAATAATAAAATACCCTTCAACTAGGCGATGATAATAGTCCAATCAACTATACCGGAAGAAACATCTTGTACCACATTCGTAGTACCATTACAATTCTTCAATTCTCGATTTATAACAAGCTCTTCACGTCGAATAAGATTAGGTAGGAAAGAAACAAAGGCATAAGCCTCAAAGGAATCAAATCGCACGATAAGGAATAAAAAAGGAAAGTACTCCTAACAGTCCTGCAGCCTCCCGAGGATAAGTACAGATGTCTCCGTACCGATCCGCGAGACTCTACTAGACTTGCTCATGACTCGTGAGACCCTAGGAACCTAGTGCTCTGATACCATATTGTCACGACCCAAAATCCTCTAAGGATCGTGATAACGTCGGACACTGCTGTCAGGCAAGCCAGCCAAATTACTTAATCCAAATCTCGTTTTAATACTTTTTAAAATCAAGGAATTTCCTTCAAATTTAGTAATTTTAAAAGATAGTAGTCTCAAATTAAATCTAAATGATAGACAGTTAATATAAAATACTTCAAACCATCCCAGAACCCGGTGTCGCAAGTGCATGAGCATCTACTGACAAGGAAATAAAATACAACATCCGTCCGGAATACAGTGGACAGAAAGTAAATACAGTATACTGGAAGGGACTGCTCTAGCTGCGGCCGTCTCAAATAATGCAGCTCACCTAGTCCCAGAATCATTTGTGCTGCTACGCCCAGTAGACCGCTAGAGTTACATGTACCTGTACAACAAAAATGCACAGAAGTGTAGTATGAATACGTAAACAATATGTACTCAATGAGTATTTCGCCTAATCTCGAAGAAGTAGAGACGAGATGGTCAACTTCGACACTTACTAGTGGTCTAATAATGATGACAATATTACATTAAATCGTGAATTTCTACCAACATAATTTTTATCAAATAGAAGGAAACAAGTAAACTATTATTCCTTTTATGGGAAATTTCCAACTTCCTTTTCCATTATTTTCCAAATATTCTCAAGCTATGAAGAGGCAATAATAACTTTAATAAGTTCAAGAAGCAATACAAGCATGTGCAAATCATGCCGAGGTCGACGGCCCGCTCCAACAGAAATGTAAACTGTGCACTTGCCGAGGGTCGACGACGCGCCTATAGATGCATCTATTACCCCGCTCACGAACTATCCTGCGATGCGGTCACTATAAAATAAACAAACACCCTGCTTGCGAATCATACATGTGATGCAGGTACACGTAGAGATGCGTGCTCAAACAGTCAATTAAGAATTTATTGGGGAATATTTATCCAAATAAAGCCAATTCTTCTTTAACAATTTTTTTTAAAGAAAAATAAAATTTATTCCTTTTAGAAATTCATTTATTAACTCTATGTGATTTAAGCAATTCAAGTTGTCAATAAGGTTACAAATATTCCAAATATAGCATTCTTTGAGTCCTAAACTACCCGGACAATAGCATAATAGTAGCTACCCTCGGACTCCCATCACCTCGTGCATACATAGCCCCCACAATTAGGAGCACATAACCAATTATTTTGCCTATGTGGACAATTCCCGCTTACAAGGTTAGAAAGGAGACCCACCTCGCTCTAAAGGTCCATAACCGGCATTCCACGCCCTTCTGAAGATTCGAATCGATGCACAATGCTCCAAAACTAGCCAATAATTATGTAAATCCATTAAAATATACTTAACTTCTCATTATAATCCAATTTGTAGAAATTCCTAACCCCGAACGAAAAGTTGACAAAAATGCCCTCAGGTCACGTGCCCAGATTTCCAAAATTTTTGAGAATAAGTTTACCCATAACCTCACGAACTCAAATATATAATTTACTCTCAATTCCATACCCAAAATCGTGGTTAAATTCCAAGAAATGTAAATTCCTAGGTTTTCCACCAAAACCTCAAGTTTATACTAATTTAAATGCTCAAATCCATACAAAGTTGATGTATTTAACTCAAAATAAGTGAGGATAACTTACCTTAACGTTGATGACGAAAATCCCCTCTTGAAGCTCCCCAAAAATTGCCCAAGCCATGAAAATATGAGAGAAAATGGCCAAATACTGATTTTAAAACAACCCCTCTGCCTCCAGCTACTTTCGCTTATGCGAAAAAACCTCCGCTTCTGCGTTTCGGCTTTTACAGACAACTGTTGCTTCACCTAGGCCTACCCTCTTTCGCTTCTGCGACTAGCCTTCCACAGATATGGTCCCCCTTCTATGGAATCTTGACCGCATCTACGGTCCTCGAGCCTTGACAAAAAATAAGATTTTGTGGCTCCCTTTCTGCTTCTGCGGTGTCGCTTCTACCGGTAACCCACCGCAGAAGCGAAAATACCAGCAACTAGACCTTCAGTTGTCCAAAAATTCCAAATTTTGATCTGTTAGTCACCCGAAATCCACTAGAGGTCCCCGAAACCCCAACCAATCATACAAACTAGTCCCAAAACACATTACGCACTTGCTCGAGGCCTCAAATCACATCAAACCACACAAAAATCATGAATTACACCCCAATTCAAGCTTTATGAACTTTAGAATATCCAACTTTTACTTTCGATGCTTAAACATATCAAATCACGCCCGATTGACCTCAAATTTTGCACACAAGTCATATTTGATATCGCAAACCTATTCCAGCTTTCGGAATCAGATTCTGACCCCAATATCAAAAAGTCAACTTCCAATCAAACCTCTTAAAATCGTCTGAATTCTATCTTTAGCCAAATGGTTCCAAAATGACCTACAGACCTCAGAATTCACTTCTGATCGCGCTTCCAACTCCAGAATCACCATATGGATCTATTCCTAGACTCGAAATCCCAAACAGACATCGATATCACTGAAATGCAATTTAACCCAAACTTATGAAATCTCTTCCAAAATACTAACTTCCACAATAGGCGCCAAAACGCTCCCTGTTCATCCAAGACCCGATCCGGGCATACGCCCGCATCCCAGATTATCATACGAACCTGTTGGAACCTTCAGATCCTGATTCTAAGGTTGTTTACTCAAAAGATCTCATCCTAGTTAATTCTTTCAACGTTAAGCTTCCGAAATGAGAGTTCTCTTCCCAATTCAACTCTGAACTTCCCGAAACTCAATTCCGATCACGCGCACAAGTCATAATACCTGAATTGAAGTTATTCATGGCCTCAGACTGCTGAACGACGCGCTAGGGCTTAAAACGACCGGTTGGGTCGTTACAATTATGTTTATAGGGAAATTAGTATTGTTCTAATTATTTCTATTCCTATTAATCCAAAGATGCCAAATAGAAAAAGGGAAGAAGAGATTCCTATTTAAAAAACTTTTGTTGAGGGGGTAGTTAAAATTCTTTAACTGGATTAACCAGTGATCACCATTGTCCTTATAAAAATTTTGCCATCCAAGGGTGTCCCAAAGATGTTTTCTTGCTTGGCACTTAAAGAAGATATGAGTTATAGATATATAGGACAAGGGATTTGCCAGTGAGGGTCTATATTAAGACCATTGTTATATCTACATATAGGACAGTGAGGGTCTATATTAAGACCAATATTTTCTAGATATTGTCGGCAAGGGATTCTATTGTGAAGACATTGCCAAAGGAAGAATTTAATTTTTTTAGGGCACGTCAAGTCCCAAATTCAATTGAAGTCAATATCCTTTCCCTCATTAATGTTAATTAAAGAATAACAAATTTTACTTATGAATAAGCCTTTTGTATTTAGGGACCAAATAGGGATATCACTATTAGGACTTTTTAACAAGGATTTTAACCTTTGATATGGAGTCCTTGATATCATCAGGATGTTTGAGGGATATATTGGCAAACTGCCAATTCTTGCCATCAAAGATGTCTCTTATTTTCAAAGAATAGTCATTCTTTAATAAAGGGCCTTCTACTATATTTCTAAGGCTTCCCACTTTAAGAATCTAACTGATCTCCCAAATATTCATGTTTGAGTGGTGATGAAGCTGCCAAATGATACATTTGGAACATAGTTCCCACCCCTTTTGAATACTTTTCCATATTAAAGAAGTACTTCTAATATTATAGTTGTTGGCATAGACAGTAATCTTAAGATGAGCCCAAGGGGTGATAGGATTTGTAATGGCTCTCCAGGCTAGATTAGCAA
The DNA here is from genome assembly GCA_026770625.1 of Nicotiana glauca. Classification (NCBI taxonomy): domain Eukaryota; kingdom Viridiplantae; phylum Streptophyta; class Magnoliopsida; order Solanales; family Solanaceae; genus Nicotiana; species Nicotiana glauca. Next base: position 40,654 of record MU766932.1, read on the forward strand.
GGTTTTATCCTTGGCTTTATGGAGTTCCAGGCCTCCAATGCTTCTAGGTTGGCAAATGGTTGACCAATTAATGAGGTGAAGTTTTCACTTCTTATTTGTAATAACCCATATGAAATCCCTTTCAAGTTTGTCAATTTTATTAAGAACGTTCATAGGGAGGAGAGTAAATTGCATGTAGTGGTTTGGGATTGAGTTTAGACCGGAGAAAGAGAGAGTTGTTCGGCCTGCTATATTTGAAAAATTTATTTTTCAAGCCGTTAATTTGGCTCTCATTTTGTCAATAATGAATTGATAATCTTTTGGTCTAAGGTGTTTGTTTAGGATAGGAAAGCTTAAATAAGTACCAAAGGAATCACTTTTTTTAATATTCATAATATTGATAATTTCATTAGTAAGATTTTGAGGACAATTTGTGGAGAAGATAATTTTTGAATTGGAGGTATTAATACATTGTCCTGGGAGATTACAAAAGATTTCTAAGCCTTTTTGAATTGTATGGCTTGATTTCATATTGGCTCTAGCCATTAATGTGAGATTGTCAACTAAGTAAAGATGAAAGAATTTGGGGCCTTTTTTTCTTATGGTAATTGGATCCCAATTCCTAACATCAACTTGATTGTTTATATTGACAACATTTCTAGGCAGAGGATGAAGACATATGGTGATATAGGATCACCTTGCCTGATTCCCCGGCTAGGTTTAAAAAAGGTAGTAATTGAGCCATTTACTAGAACATCTATAGGATTAGTTCAGATGCAATTTAAGAGTAGTTTCTTATATTTTGGAGGAAATTATAAGTAAGTTAATGTGTGATGCACAAAAGACCACTCTAAATGATCAATAGATTTTTCAAGGTCAATTTTTAGAAGCATATGACCTTGTTTCCCTTTTAAGTTATGGATTTTTAAAACAAGTTCATGTATGATAATAGTATTATCCGAAGCCCTTCTATTTTTTATAAAGCTAGCTTGGCAAGGGCTAATAAGTTTGTCAAGGAAAGATTTACTTTATTTTTATGATTACTTTATATATGGTTTTGCAAAGGCCAATAGATTTAAATTTTTTGATGTTATTGGCATTAGGTATTTTGGAATAAGGCATAGGTAAGTTTTGTTAAGATTAGAGGGAATCTCTTGGGTTCTAAAAATGTCATGGCACAAGTTTATTACAGAGGGTCCTATTATATCCCAATACTTTTGAAAAAAGAACGGATGAAGGCCATATGATCTAGGCGCTTAAAAAGGTTTAGTAGAGAAAATGGATTTTTTGATTTCAATACTAACTAAGGGATTATCTAGACCATTGAGGTTTATGGAGTTTTGAGAGTTATTTTTTAATGGGATAACCCTACTAGAATTTTTGTGAGTAGTGGTAAATATAGTAATGAAATAGTCACAAACATGAGAGGTGACTAGATGATGATCATTAATCTAATTTCCTGCTTCATTTTTAAAGAAATTGATCTTATTTCTTCTTTTTCTATTGGTGGCCGAGATGTGAAAAACTTTGGTATTTGTATCTCCCTAGTTTAGCCACATAACCCTTGACCTTAATTTCCAATAGTCCTCTTCTATTTTTAGAAGATCATTGTAGCCTTTTTTTAGATTTGTTTCTAGGGTTTGGAGGAAAATACTATAAGGGTAATGCTTCTAATATTCAATACCCTGAAGCCGTGCTAGAATTTTTCTTTTTTTTTCCACTATATCCCCAAAAGTTTGATGCTTCCAAATCTTGACTTTTTCTATGAACATATTGCTAGCCCTATTATAGTCATTATTTATCCAATTATCTTGGACTAGGGTGTTTACACCAGTAGGTCTTAATTCCAAAGGGAGGCTTGTATTGAAAATTATTCTTAGGGATTAATTCTACTAAAATGGGATTTTAATCCGAATGAGTTTTAGGCAGATGTATAGTAGTACTCTTAGGAAATAGATTAATCCAATCCTCATTTCCTAGCACTTTATCCAACCTTTCCCTAATCAAACCCCTATTCTTACGCCTGTGGTTCGACCATGTATATTTACAACCTTTATATCCTAAATCAATTAAGTTACAATTGTTAACCTTGGACCATAGATATTTTGCCCTGCTGTCCTTTATACTGTTACCACCAAATTTTTCATTTGAGCAGAAAACATCATTGAAATCTCCCCCTAATAACCAAGGTCCATTGTAGTTTTTGCTAATGTTCTCAATATTATCCCACATCTTATTCCTATTAAGCATGTCTGTACTAATATAAATAGCACTAAGAAGCCAATTTTTACGTATAGGAGTTACCTCAATCGTTGCATGAATCTCTTGATCCCTTCGAACAAAGTTATGAATGGTGACAACTTCATAATTGTACAAGACCACTATCCCACCTGCCTGGCCTTCAGCTGGCACTTCTATGAACTCAGTAAAGCCAAAATCATCTAGCAACTCCATGCGATTCCTCATGCTAGTTTCTAATAAAGTCACGACGCAGAGCCTACGTGTTCTACCATTTCCCTGAAGTTCCTCTTAAAGTTGTCATTGTTCCCTCATCTAATGTTCCAAATGATAATATTTGTAGGTCGATTCATGGAGACATTAAGGTTTGAGTTGTCCGGATTCACATTCTCCCTCACTTCCCCTAGGACTGGGTTCCTTCTCAATGACAGAACTAGGATCATGGCTCTGTTGCCCATAGTTGGATCCTGTGGAAATCTTATGTCCATCGAGCATTTGCATAATGCAAGTTGTCAACTTAGAACATGCCTCTTATCTTGCCTCTCAGTAAAGAGAAACATTTTTATTCTGTCGAGACTTGAGAATTCTAGGACTCTTTCTAAGTGTAGGTTTATGGGTTCCTCCTCCTCTTCCACTTTTACCTCTACTAGATCTGGCACATGAACTTAATTTTTTTTTTGGGGGGGGGGGGGGGGGGGGGTTTTTGATGAGGTTGTGGTACTTATGGCTCTTAGACTGGTTAAGGTTGTTCCCATGGAAGGAATATAGGATTCAGTTGAGATAAATTCTCTGGCATGAAGAAAGGCATGTCCAGAAGTGCATTTTGTAGGTAGATCGGATTGAAATATGGAGGAAGGTTCCACTGGTTTCTCATTACATGAACCGGTTGGGGATTCACTGATGGTGCTAAGGGTTGAAGGATGTTGTTGAGCCATACCGGATTGAGGTAGTTGTTCATGTCCAACCTCATGCCTTCTGTCACCAACTCGGCTAGGTACTGAGTGTCGTGAAGGATGATGATCGAGTCTTGGCCATTTATCTGGACATTGAACGAGCATGCATGGCTCACCAGGACTATCTCCATCCATGACATAGGTTGATATTTTTGTACTTGTGGTTTGAACATAAATTATTTGAGGATTTGTTGGGTGTGGGTGTAAAGGTGGAAGGTTTTCCATGGCAATTCTGTTTTGGTGAAGTCTTTGTCTTCTCCTTAGAGATGATGGTATGCTGGGAATTGTGACCGGTGTTATATGAACTTAAGGAATTTAACTTAGACGGGGGAGGGGGGTTTGGGTATATAAGAGGGATTGGTTGATAGGGTAATGATTGGAGAGTCATTTTGCATGTTGTTTGAGTCCTCAAGAGGGAATTTTATAGGCTGATTTTCCATATCCTTTGCGTGCTTTGGATTGACAGCCACTTGGCTTGTTTTTTCTTTTTCTTTTGTCATTTGGCTGACATGCTTAGGCCGTTGGAGATAATCAGATCCTGGGGAAGGATCTTGCTTGAGGTTTTAGGTAATAGTAGGATTATTACTAATTTGCTTATTAGGCAGGTTAGTACTGGAAGCATCCTTGTGATTTTGAATAGGGGCATTAAGGTCGTTTTGGTGATAATCTTGCATGACCACCTTATTCAAGTGCTTAGTAGGATTAGTAAGAAAAGACACGTTCATGTCCAGCATGTCAATGTCTTTGTATGTTAGTGACATTTGTTCAATTGCATGGCAATCATTACTATTTTCTTTTTGATTTTTTTCTCTTTTGGTGTTTTCTTCCAAAACTAGTGGCTCTTCAATTAGGAGAGAAAAATTGTTTTTTGTTGTCAAAATGTTTTGATCACCAAGCATATTGGTCAAAGATTGAGGATTGTGAGTGTGTGATAAAAGAGTATCATTTTTGTGTTCTTTAGATTTGTATTGTAAAAATTGAGTATCTAAATACTTACCGGTGTTCACATTGAATAATTTGACATAGATACCTAGGCCATTCGTTTTTTTGATCGGATCAACATTGAGGTGTTTTTGAGTACCTTTTGCACCTTGTTGTCTTTCTTTGGAAAAGGAGACTGTTTTCCATTCTTCTTGTTCCTCAGTGTTTTTAATTGGTGATCTCTCTCTAGTTGGTTCTTCATTGTCCCTACTTTTATGAATAACAAAGGAGCATTATTTTGCTATGTGCCCAGTCGTCCACAATTTTTGCAAAGAAGAATTTCACCTTCATAGTGTATTACTTGTTTGTGGTGGCCAATATAGATGAAAGGTTGGACTGGGACATCCAACGGGAGTTCCACATATAATCTTTTAGAACGACCTCTCAGGGTGGTTGATGTGCAAATATTTATTTTTAATAGCCAACCAATTGCATTACCAATTTTTTCTAGAATTTTTCCATCGTAAAATTCTATAGGCAATTGGGGAAGTCTAATACATACGGCTGAATTTGTGACTTTCTCTTGGGTAGCAATAAAGTTTGGTTTCCATCTTATGATGGAGAGAAAGTGTCCGTTAATGAATCAAGGGCCTTGATGTATTGTCTTATCCCTATTTTTCTTTTTCTTGAATTTAATGATGTAGTAGTCTTCTCCGAGGTCGATCAATTGTAAATCTTCTGTTGGGCTCCATAATTCTTGATTTTTTTTTTGATAGTGGTGCAACATTCGTTTACCCACTAAATTCACAATGATGGAATTTCTCCGTGGCTCATAATTCTTACCTTCTCCTCCTCAGAGAGTGTGATGAACTTGATGCCCTTTGGATGCATCTTCGATGCCTCATAAACAATATAAATTCAGGAGAACTAAAAATCCAAACAAAAACTTCAGAGCACTAATAGAGCTCCATTGCATGATTCCTGCAAACACCATAATCTCAAATTTACCGAATTACAGCAGATATAACCGGGGAGATACTACAAATCGGCCTTCAGGAAATTGACGAAAATAAAAGAAAATGTGAGTTACAGAAGGTAAAAGGGGAAAGACAGAAAGAGAGAGAGGAGGAGGAGAATACAATAATTGTAGAAATAGAGAAGAAAAAGGAAACAATATAACCTTAACGGTGGTACTTACACTTCAATCATTTGGTCAAGAAAGGGAACGACAAGGCCTTCTGTAACTTCAGTTTTTTTAGCCTAGTTTTCTCAATTGGAAGACCAATCTCATAGCTAGTTTTCTCAATGATAACCATGCCAATAATTTGAAACTAATTAGTACCTATTTATAAAACAAATATGCTGCCTAAACGCCTTTTCACTTCTTCATTGTTATACATAACATTTTTTTTGTTGATAATTATGATGAATTAAATTGCCTAATGAATGGAAGAAACGTTACAATTAAGTGTAATAATTGTAATACATCTAATAATATAAAGTTCATTGAAAGAAAAAAAATTTGGAAAAAAAAATAAAAAAAAGGAAAAAAGATAAATAGCAATCCTCATCTATGGAATATGGCACATTAGCATTTCTATTCTCAACTTTATATATACTAGTTACTATGTACGTGCGTCGCATGTATATTTTAAGTCGGAAGTTTTATGGAAAAAAATAACTAACTAAATTTACTAACAAATTATAGTAACGATCCGGCCGGTCATTTTGAGATTTTTAAGCTCCGCTCGGCAGTGCACGGTCTTGAACAGCTTCATAATATGAATATCGACTTGCCTGCCTGGTTGAATTCAGTTAATGAATGATTCAGAATTAAGTTAGAAGAAGGAATCTAGTTTGGAAGTTTGAACGGTGAGAATTTGACCGTAATTGGACTTTTGAGTAAACGGCCCCAAAATGAATTTTGATGATTTGAACAACTTCGTACGGTGATTTTAGACTTAGGCACGTCCAGATTCGAATTTGGAGGTCCGTAGGGTAAATTGAGACATTTCGGCAAAAGTTGGCAAAGCTAAAGTGTGGAAAACGAGGAAGTTTGGCCCATATTTGACTTTTGTGATATCGGAGTTGGAATGCGATTTCGAGACTTGGAACAGCTTCGTTATGTCATTTTGGAATTGTTTGCAAAATTTGGCATTGTTCCGAGTTGAATTGATAGGTTTCAGCATGAGATTTAATATTGTATATTTGGAAATTCATAAGTTTGATTTTTGGTTTGATTCGTTGTTTTGGTGTTGTTTTATGTGATTTGAAACATTGAGCGAGTCCGTGTTAGGTTATATGACTTGTTTGTTTGATTAGATAGGGTCTCGGGGGCCTCGGGTGTGTTCCGTATTGGTTACGGGTATTTTGCCCCATTTTTGGAACTGCTATTTTGCTGCTTCTGGTATCCTTATACGCGATCGCGAACGCCTTTTTGCTGACCATCTCGAAATCCTTCTTCGTGTTCGCGTCCCTCCCTTCGCGTTCGCAAAGCCCTGCATTTTTCCTTCTTTGTGTTCGCGACATTCCCTACGTGTTCGCGTAGATCCCTACTCTTCTTCTCCGCGTTCGCGAGCTCATCATTGCGTTCGCGATGAGCAACCTGGCAGCCTTAACTTTTCTTCTTCGTGAACGTGGTCCTCCCTTCGCATTCGCGATGCACAAAAATCTGGGCAGACAGAATATATCCCAAAATTGAGGGTTTCACCGTTTTTATCATGTTTTGACTTCTAGAGCTCGGTTCTTGTTGATGTTTTGTGGGTTTTCACGTAATTCGATTGGGTAAGTGTTCTTCAACTACAATTAAATATATTCCATGAATTTGTCTTTATTTTTATTATTTAAATTGTGTTTGGGATTGGGGAAGGAGTTGGTTTTTGAAGAAAAATTCTAAAATTAAAAATCGTGATTTGAGGGACCAAATGATATCGGAATTTGATAAAATTTGTATGGTTGAATTCTTATCGAAATGGGTATTCAGTTTTTGTAAAATTTGTTGGGTTCCTAGGTGCGGGCTTGGGTGTCGACTTTTGGACCGATTTTTAGAATTTAATCAAGATTGAAACTTTATAATCCGGAATAGCTTCTTATGTATTTTATTTGTACTTTGAAGTTAATTTGATTAGATTTGAGCCGTCCGGAGGTCTTTTCACCCGAGAAGTGCATCTTAGAATATCAGGTTGTCATCTTTAAGGTAAATACCTTGCCTAACCTTGTTGGGGGGACTTCCCTTTAGGATTGAGTCTTTTCTGTTGATTGTAATCCGTGTATGCGAGGTGACGAGTGCGTACCCGGACTTAATTGTGGATAGTTGGCCTTTTAGGGTTCATAGGTTCTTATATTCACTATGTATGGAGCTATTATTGATATGACTGAGTTCCTGCTTATTAGTTTCTTCTCTGCATGCTTATTTGGAATTATTTTGCTTCATGATTTACTCTTATTGCCTAATTGTCATCCTATTTGATTTAACTGATGAAATTTGTCTCTCTTATCATCATGCTACATTTTCATAACTGCCTGTGTTATTGAGAGTTATTGTCATCCTCCTATAATCGCCTAGTTTTAAGTACAACTAAGATCATCTTCCCTTAATTAAAATTATCGGATATTCTCATAACTTTCCAACCTTAAACGGAGTTTAGATGACCTATATCTTTATCGACTTGCCTTTATTTGGGACTACTGGGCTAGTGTTGTCTACCTTGTACTGATTTGTTTATTTGGGGTTGTCACTATATGTTAATTTACCCTTTCGTTGAATTGTTCCCTTATTGCCTTTCATTTTCTAACTGTCGTTATTCTTGTGAACTGGTTAGACTGATTCCTTGTGATTTGAAGTTTTGGAGTGGATTCGCTCACTATATTTTGTATTATTGTCACTGTTGTTGTTATGATTGTTGTGTTGGTGCACGAGGTCTCTGTCATGCGGTTGTTGTTGTGTTGGTGCACGAGGTCTCTACCGTGCAATTATTTTTGTGTTGGAGCACGAGGTTTCTTCCGTGCGGTGGTGGTTGTGTTATGTACGAGGTCTCTACCGTGCGGTTGTTTTTGAGAGATTGCACGAGGTCTTTGTCGTGCTATTGTTACTATTGATATATTGCACACGCGGCTTGACAAGGCAGGATATGTTTATATGATTATATGTGGGTTGTGCGGGCGAAACAAGGTGGGAACATTATGATGCACATGTGGGGAAATAAGGTGGGAACATTATGATGCACGTATGACAAAACTAGGCGGGCACTTATTATGTTACTATTTACACATGCGGCAAGACAATGTGGGCTATGTCAGGAATTGATTGTGAGGATTTGTGATGGCCTGGGGGCATTCCTGCTTGTTTAATAATTGTTATTATATTACGCTTACCTGTATGAGCTTTATCTTGTGGAAGTTGTGAGGAAACATCGTACGTGTTTTCTGTTCTTCTTATTACGTTTATTAGCGGGTAAGAATTCTGTTAAAGCACTTGCACAAGCATACACGTAGATGAACACCCCTATTGGATGTGAAGTCCACCTGATTTTGCTGAGTATAGATGTACACTCTCGTTACTTATTATATATGTTAGAGTAGCCCTAGTTAGCAAGTGAGTTGTCAGCATGACCATGGGGTTGATGGGGGTGCATGATGCCAAGTGTTAGATTTCAGGTATCGGGACTTGTGAGTTGTAGTTTGACCGAGATTCGGCACTTCGTAGAAATTGTTGGATGAGACTTGATGTGAGTACTACCGTAGGATCTGAGTTATTGCTTACCTTTAATGTATCGTGACTAAAGTATTTGGGTTGTATTTTTCCTCGATTTTCTGTATCATTGTTCTTAGTATTTTCGTTATTACTTGTTGTTTTCTTCCCTTATTGTGATTGTTGTATTGTTAGCCAATTAGTGTAGTATTTATATATACATCACGTTCTGTTGTTCCTATATTTCTACAATTTATTGGACCGGTAGGTGTCTTGACTGTTCCTCGTCACTACTCCACCAAGGTTAGTCTTGATACTTACTGGGCACCGCTGATATGATGACCCGGCCCATCGTCATGTGAGCTACCATCCTGTTTCCCCCATTTTCTGCTTCCTTATGGTTTATTATAAGAGTCTCGGGTGGATGAGTCGATTTGGATTGGTTTTGGATGGAAAGGAGACACTTAATCTCTTTAAAGAAGGCTTGTTTTGGAAAAAGTCAATCGGATGTTGACTATTGAATTAAAGGGTTCGGATGTGATTTTCGGTGATTCGGTTAACTTCGGGGGATGATTTGTTACTTAGACGTGTGATCGTAATTGGTTTTGGAGGTCCGGTGTAGAAATAGGCTTGAATTGTGAAGTTAGTATTTTGGCGAATTCCGGTTGATAGGTGAGATTTTGATCCGAGGATCGAAATGGGATTCTGAGAGTTGTAGTAGCTTCGTTAGGTGATTTTGGATGTGTGTGCAAAATTACAGGTTATTCGGAGGTAATTTGGTTGGGTTTTTGATCGAATGTGTATTTTAGAATTTTTTGAGAAACTTAGGCTTGAATTCTGTGAGAATTAATGATTTTAGCGTTGTTAGATGTGTTTTGATGATTGGAACAAGTTTGAATGATGTTTTAGAATGGGTTGGCACTTTTGGTTGAGGTCCCAGGGGCCTCCAGGGGCCTCGGGGTGATTTCGGATGGCCAACGGGGTGAATTTTGGACTTGTGTGATTGCTGATATGCCTGGTATCTGGTATTTCCGTATCTGCGGAAAAGGGGCCGCAGATGCGGTTACGCAGATGCGGAAGGGGAGTCGTAGATGCGGTTTTGAGTGTTGAGGTGACTTCCGCAGAAGCGATCGGTGGCCCGCAGATGCGGTCACTGCAGAAGCGGTATTGGACCGCAGAAGCGATCCTGGGTGAGTTAGTAAATTCCGCAGAAGCGGAAAGGTCTGGTCAGAGATATTTAATTCCATCTTCGCGAATTTTTGAAAGAACTTAACATTTTCACTTCGTACTTGGAGGTTATTGTGCGATTTTGGAGAGGGAACCAAGGGGCTTCATTGAGGTAAGGAATTCTGAGCCTAAAACATAAATCTAATGTGTTATTACATGAATTAAGGGTGAAAAATCAAGGAATTAGAGATAAAAAATGGAGGTTAGGGCTTGAACTTAAGAGAAAGAAAAATGGGGATTTGAGGGGCCAATTGGACTTCGATTTTGGTGATTTTTATGTGTAGACTCATGGCGAGATAAGGAATCCGATGATGTTAAATTTTCTAATTTTTTAGAAGTGGGCCCAGGGCTCAGGTTTTGGTAATTTCGTTAATTTCGATGTTGTTTCGAGTCCTTTCGTTTGGGTTATGTTCCCTTAGCCTTTTGTAACGTATTCGTTGTGGTTTTGGCCAGATTCGACGCGCGAGGAGGTCGATTTAAGAGGAAAGGGCACAACGAGCTAGACTTTTGGCCGGCTAGAGGTGAGTAATGATTTTAGATGATGTCTCGAGGGTTTGAAACCCCGGATTTGCACGACGTAGTGCTATGTTTAGATGACACACGTGTTCTATGACTAGCGCGGGGTCATTTACTATTAGGGATTGTGACTTGGTCCAACCCAGTTGATACTTTACCGCGTATTTGACTATGATTTGTTGTTTTTCACTATGACTTGGGCTTATTGCCATACTTGGGGCTTATTGCTGACTGTTTGAAATCCTTTCTGAGCTATCATCACTATTTTCTCACTATTTGAAATATTATTTGAACTCAGTCCAATTGAATTATACTGTTTCTTGAACTCAGCTATATTCTTACTCAACCTTGAGATTTAAATGATATTTGAACTAGTGTTTGAGCTGAACATCTTTGCTTTATTGATGCCCAAGGAGCTTATGATTTTTTTTCGGACTAATTGAGACCAAGGGCCATATGTGAGGATATGTTGAGTGATGAGAGGATGCTTTCAGGCCTCGAGTGGTATGTGAGGAGGCTTTCAGGCCTCGAGTGTAATGTGAGAAGTCTTTCAGGACTCATGTTGATATGTACAAGCTTTCAGTCCTTATGATGCTATAACGCTTGGGCTGTAGGAGCCCATACGAAGTCTGCACCCCCATAGTGTGTGCGGGTACCCATGTGATTTGAGAGTGAGCCCGAGGGGCTGATGTTGTATTGCGTGACTGATACTAAGCCCGCGGGGCTGATACTGTACTGAGAGCGTGATATTGCACCAGAGGGGCAAGTTTTTGACTATTGCTTACTGGTTAAGAATATCTGTCTTAAACTGTTTTTAAAAGAGAATTTCTGATACTTTACTGGTTTACTGCTTAACTGATTTTACTGCTTGAGATAGCGTTATTTGGGCCTTCATGGGATTTTTATTCTCTCAGTCATTATTTATTTTTATTACTCACTCGGTCGGAGTACTTACATTACTTCCTGTACCATGTGTGCAGATACAGGCATAGCAAAGTTCATTTCTGAGCGTTGATTTCCTTCCAGACCAGCCGGACCAGGAGTGACGAGGTAGCTGTCGACGTCCGCAGCACCATTTTCTCCCTTATCTCCTGTATTTACATTATCTTCAGACTTTGTTCCTAGTCCCAGACTTTGTAGCATTTTAGTAAACTCTGTAGTAGCTCGTGACTTATGACACCTCGATTTCGGGTTGTGTTGGGATGGTTCCCTGCTCTATCATTTTTCTTCCACACTTGTGAAAATTTTATTAATGTTTTGGATTTATTCATGCTAAGTAAACAACGAAGAGGTGTCGATGTTCTATTGGCTGGCCTTGTCTTCACGAAAGGCGCCATCACGACTGGGTTTGGGAATTAGGTCGTGACAGCTGTGGTGTGCTCATGCTACTCTTCTGTACATTTTTGTTGTGCAGATCAAGGTACTTCCACTCAGTTCTATCATCCTTGGGAGGAGGCGTTTCTGTAGAGACTTCGAGGTATATCTACCGCGTCCGCAGACCGAGGAGTCCCTTTCTATCTTTCTGTAATAAGTATATCCATTTAGTATTTTCCCTTGTTTAGATATTTCCGGAGTTAGGGCTTCTTATGTATCGCTTAGCTTGTGATTCGTGAGATTCCGGGTTTTGGAAATTATTGTTAGCTTCGAGAGTTGTTATTGTATGTTCCGAGCAGCACCTCAAACACTGCTTCATTTTAATATTTTTTAATTAATTCTTCCGCAATTATTGTTTGTATTCTGTATTATTAGACTTACCTAGTCGTAGACACTAGGTGCCGTCACTATGGTTCACGAAGGGCGCACCAGGATCGTGACAATTATTTACACGATGAAATGATCATTGTAAAGTACTTAACATGATAAAAATACAGCAATCATTTAAATACTAAAAATATACTTGAATTCAAAATAATACCGTCTTAACCTATAAAGATGATGAATTTAGTTAAGTTAGAAAGTATCTAATTTATAGTTTTTAAATATTCAGTGTGTTAATATCATATCTAAGTACTTCTTTATAGATGGCGTTTTGGTGTATATTTTCAATAACTTTTGCTTCTCTCTCTTAAAAGTGAAATATATAGTTGTCCATCTTTGAATCACCACCAAAAAATATTATTTTTTCTATATTGTACTTTGACATATTTATGAGGGTTGTCTGAATAATTTATAAAGTTATGTCGAATTTACCTTATGACGTATTCCGAGTAAAATTATTATTGCATTATCATATTTAAAGCAATAAAATATTAATTATAGACATGTTCTATAAATCAAGTCCATGATTCAAGATTTTAGAAAAATATATATTTTAACCCCAAAATAATAGTAGATAAATATTTTTTTTGTATGTATCTGCATTATATATATTGTATATACTTTTTGGCTAGTTAATGCAATTATTTTTGGCAAAGCGGTAAATTTTGCATTTTGCCTGAATTTAAGCATTGTATACTCCATGGTTATTTAATAAACTGTAAAGAATTTTGATTTTTGTATATTTTCACTCAAAATGATCACCCCGCTCCTCAAATATAACCAAAAATCAAGTCATATCCACGCAAGAAAAACAATTACATATGACACCTATTAAGATAATTTTTTTAACATATAGCTTAACATTATTGAGAAGCATTTTTAATAATTTCTTGAACATATATAAGAGTAATAAAATACATGATAATCACATGAATCACATAATTGCGCTGAGTTCACTCCTTTTTACTTCAAAATATTATTGAAAATTACGAAAAAAGTATAGGATAATTTTGAAAATCATTCCATGTCATTTGAGTTAAAACAATTTTAAAACTTTTAGATCCACTATTTAAATATATAATATCGAGAGTGATCAAAAATTACGTGGACATGAAGAATATATACATTTAAAAATAATTATATTACTCTAATACTCTAAAAATAACATACGTATCCCTCAACAAATCAGTAACTTAAATAATACAAATATTTATTTTGTAAAAAATTAAGCATTTATCATCTAGAATATAGTAAGTGAAAACATAGATAGTTTGAAAAAAAATTTAAAACCATATCTTCAAAACGATACACAAAGATAAAATCAGTACCTTATATTATGCAAATATCCTATTTGTTTGAAAAGTCCCAGTTGATTTTCACATTCTGTATAAATATTATTTTTGCTTTTGTCGCAGAGTCCATCCAATTATTGTGTTCTATTTTAAAATATTTTAACCAATCATCACACATAATGCGTTGATAATAATATTCTAAAGTATTTTACTTTTTATTTGAATATACATTGATGTAAATCTTGAATTGGAGACAATTCATGGCACATGAGCATCTACTGAAAGTAATTAATCAAAGATTTTTTTTTAAGCTTCGATATATAGGAGACTTGGATGAACTTGTTCTAGGAAACCTAATCTAACATCCATCAATTTTGTTTCAGAAATTTGTAAGGAATCAATTACTCATAAAAAGTAGAAATAATTAAATTAAAGAGCACAATCTCATCTTATTAGTAAAACTACCTTATTAGCATGTAAAAGAAAAATATTCATATAAAGTTGCCCCTACTATTGAAATTTTCTCCTCATTCTCTTTAAGAGTGGAATACACACACATTGCCACATAAGACTTTAGGGTGGAAATAATTCTACTATAAAATAGATTAAGCAGATAATAGGATCTCCGTAAAGGAAATGTGCGTAGTTAAAAATACAATTATAGTTCGGGGGGGGGGGGGGGGGGCCCTTTTGGTTTTTTTTTT
>MU766935.1:0-32603 GCA_026770625.1 Nicotiana glauca
TTTCGGATTTCGGGCACGTGGGCCCAAGGGCATTTTTGTCTACTTTTCATTCGGGGTTAGGAATTGTTACAAATTCGGTCGTAAAGTTTAATAAATCATTGGCTAGTATTGGAGCATTGTACGCTGGTGCAAGTCTTCGGAGGAATGAAGAATGCCGGTTATGAGTCTTCGGAGCGAGGAGAGTCTCCTTTTTAATCTTGTGAGGGGGAATTTACCCCATAGGCGAGTTAAATTGGTTATGTGCTCCTATTTGTGGGGGCTACGTTCGCACGAGTTGACGAGAGTCCGTGCGTAGCTACTATTATGCTATTGTCCGGGTCGTCTAGGACCCAAAAGCATGTTATATTTGGATTAATTGTGAACTCATTGATGGCTTGAATTGCTTAAATCACATTAAATTAATAAATGGATTTCTAAAAAGACTTAAGCTTCGTTATCTCAAATTTATTAAATAGAATTGGCCTTTCTTTGATAATTGCTCTATGTTGACTTCTTGACTTACTGTCTGCCTGTGTGTGTTTATTTTGAAACGGGCCGAACGCCTCAGCAGATGAATAGATGCATCTATAGGCGCGCCGTTGACCCTCGGCAAGTGCACATTTATTTTTGTTGGATAGGGCCGTCGCCTTGATATGATTTGTGCATGATTGTGTTGCTGGCTTAACTTAATTAAGTTATTATTGCCTTTTTATGGCTTAAAAATATTTGAATTATATTTTAAAAAGAATTTGTGGAAATTTTCCTATGAAAGAATTACGTGTTTATTTGTTTCCTCTATCTGGATTAAAATCATGTTTATAAAATAAATCCACTGTTTAATATATATATATATTAAGGACGAATCATTATTGGACCATTAGAGAGTGTCAAAGTTGACCATCTCGTCTCTACCCCTTCGGGATTAGGCGGGATACTCATTAAGTACACGTTGATTACGTACTCATACTACACTTATGTGCATTTCTGTTACACAGGCATATATACCACTAGCAGCCTACTGGGCATAGCAGCACCGATGATTTGGGACTAGGTGAGCTGCATTATTCGAGGCGACCCGCAGCTAGTGTAGTTCCTTTCAGCATTTTGTATTTTATTCCCTGTCCACTGTATTTCGGACGAATATTGTATTTTATTTACCTTATCAGTAGTTGCTCTTGCACTTGTGACACCGGGGTTCTGGGGTGGTTTTCGAAAGATTTGTACTAATCATTTATTATTTAATTTGAATTGAAGTAGAGATTATTTTAATTATGAAAAATGGAAGGAAAAAATTTAGATTTTTAAAAGTATTAAAAGAGAATTTAATTGATAATCTAATTGGCTTGCCTGACAGAGGCGTCCGGAGCCACCACGACCCTTAGTGGATTTTGGGTCGTGACAATATGGTATCAGAGCGTTCCCGTTGGTCTCACTAGTCATGAGCAAGTCTAGTAGAGTCTCGCGGATCTGTACGGAGACGTCTGTACTTACCCTAGGGAGGCTAAAGGGCTGTTAGGAGTACTTCCCTTCTTTATTTCCTTATCGTGCGGTTCGATTCCTTTGAGGCTTATGCCTTTGATTCCTTCCCACTCAATCTTACGCGACGCGAACGCTTGTTATAAATCGAAAATTGAAGGATTGTAATGGCACTATAAATGTGGTGCGGGATGATTTTCCCGGTATAGTTGATTGTACTATTATAGTTGCATTATGGAGGTATATTCTATTGTTTCAGCTCAGTAACAGAACTTCTAAGATCCTTGAGGCTAGGCATAGGTTGCCATAATGCTTACGAGCGATTATTCCGCAGTGTTGTTGTCATGGTAGGGTGTTTGCCCACGTGTCAGGGCAGCGAATGAATTGAAGGGAGGTTTACCCAGTGTGTAATCAAGGGATTCAATATTCTATTCCCGACAAGGGAAAGGCAGTCGGACTAAGGATGGTCGGATGTGGGCTGGTGGAAGTGATGAAACATGGTAATTGCAAGCGTGGTGGAGTTCTCCTCTATGTTGGGGTGTTGTTGTCCTAACTGGACGTATTAAGTTTATCGGTGTTATAATCTGCTACAATTCGCCTTTATGGAAGGATATTATGAAAGAGTATTAAAGATACGACTGTCAGATATCGCATGGTGCGGTGGTTTGGGATTGAATCAGTATTTCAAATGTTGATGATTCGAGAAAGATGACCCTCGAAAAAGTTTAAAGTTAGTAACAGATTATGGAGTCAAGTTCTAGGAAGATACATTTTATTAAGGCAACAATTGAGCAGCAAAAGATGAGAAAACATGTGGGAAGTGTCAGGCGGAGTTTTGAACTTCTAAAGGGCCAGGTATAAGAAGCGTAGCTCGATCAGTTGATTAAAGGAGCGAGTTTGCCCAAAGTGGGAGAGTGGCGGAGCTGTATAGGGCTTAGTAGTAGGATAACTATGCGCCTAAGGAGAGTTTGGAATGATCTGGGATTTTAGCGACGGGCAATTGAAGTCTGTAGGTTTAATTCGAAGAATGGGTTATTATGCGGCAGGAGATTGGGTATGACGGAAAGGAGCTACTTGAAATAAAGAAGGATTCAGAATAACTCGAAATTGGAAAGGTGTTGCCGCACATTTAATTGATGTCCACAAAGGGTAAATGGGCTGGTACAACTAGAAAGTGAGCTTAGGCACAGGATGGGTTATTGATGTCATAGTGATTGTATCCCGTGCAGCATCATTGGAAGATGGCAGAAAGTGATTTCCACAGGTGGGTTATTTCCTGTGAGCAGGGTAGCGGTCGTGTGGTTGGCGAGGCTTCTGTAAAGAGTTCTATTGGTTATACAACAAAGAGATCGGTCGTGCAAATGTAGTGGGCGAATCAGAGTATAAAAGAATGGGGTTTTACAGAAAGAATCCGAGAATTTTTGCGGTTAATCGTGCAAGGTTATGTTGATGGAAGCTAGGTAATCTTGGTGAATTCTAGAGTTGTGAAATGGTGGTTTCAAGCTAAGTGGGAGAGTCCCATCTCTTATGATGGGGTTGCAGAGTTTTCTGCTCACGAGGTTTCAGATTATTAGCATATTGTTGGGCTATTTCAGCTACGGGGAAAGACCATAAATGGTAATCTGGGCAAACAAATTATTAAGGGTGGGATATTGTTGGCTTTATTGGAGCATGCTCAGACTTGGGGGAAGATTCAGGGTTTTGCTTTGTGCAGATGCGGGTTCCAAAGGAAGTGTTTCGGCGGGTTCTTTGTCAAGGGGGTACTCGTGGGATGGGAGACTCATGGAGTTGATTATATTCGGGCCAAGTTAGAACGGGTGGCTCTCAACAACGGTCATGGTAAATTTACGAGATGAGGCGTGATGCCTAATGATTTCGAGCGTATAATTACGGGTAAAAGAATCAAGCTTGTTAGCAGACTATGAGAAGAGGCGCAGGATGATCTGTGATGTTTGGCTTGTAGTGTGGCATTTGGGAGGTACAGAATAATTCGTGGGATTTGAGACAGCATGGTCTCATGACTCAAGGCCACTCAGGGTGAGTGTAGAGGGTGTATGTTATGTGTTGAAGAGAGTTAGTATTATTTCCAAGGCAATCAAGGATAAACTATAAGGAGGTAGATTGATCAGCCATAGTTGAATTGGCATATTGGGGTCAGTGATCAATTCATTCAACATGATCAAGTTATGCATATGATTTGTGGCGGTATGTGTGAGGCTTGTCGGCCGCCGTAATTGATGTTAATCAGAAGCATTCTTCTGTTATGTCTTGTTAAGTGGAAGCGGATTCCGGAAGGGCTATGGTGGCTTGGACTACTACTTAGAGATTTGCATATCTTACAGTTATGGGAATTTACCTGTGTGTTGCTATGATTCTCCTGAAGTGAGTTAAGTGAAAGGTTCTTATATGATGAAGTGTTAAAATATTAATGATTTCGGAGTTACGATGAAAATTGTGTTCTATCGTATGTTGGCACGTTGGGTGCAGTGAGTAGCATGGAAATTCGAAGTAAGGATCGAGGTTGCAGTTTTCTGTTGGTAAGGATGTCACGAGCTCGGATGATCAAGAAAAGGGTGGAATGCTTAAAGTAAATTGGTATTGTATTCAGCATCACCTGAGATCGATGTGTTGTGAAGGAGGCTTTGCATCCTGGTTAAGGATTCTTGATCGCTTTTCAGCGTTAGTACGACCGATGGTTTAGATGTGCGGACTCGTTATTTATTCCGGAAGGCTGTGGGAGCGTGTCCCACGCGAAGATTGTATAAGTGTGACATGTAGTCACTTGTTTGACTAAAGATTTAAACCAAGTATGAGGATTGTGGTAATATCATTGATTTGAGAATTTAGGCCTGGAGGGCACTTTCTTTATTGGGTTATGAACCGAGGAGGTTGCTCCGGTTATGTTGGTTGTTCTTATGTGTTATGAGGAAAAGGGAGTTACTATGGACCTTTGAAAGGTTAATAGCCAAGATGGTGCAATCAGAAATCGGCTTGAGATCAGTGGATTGATTTACATGTGAACACGGCTTTATATCAGGTCAGTTGTGCTCGTTTCAGCGAGCGTTCCTTATGAAGGAACAATCAGGGTGTTATTTTGTTATCAACAATTCCAGGTAATGATGTATTGCGCCACATGATTTGTGAGAC
Organism: Nicotiana glauca; assembly: GCA_026770625.1. Taxonomy (NCBI): domain Eukaryota; kingdom Viridiplantae; phylum Streptophyta; class Magnoliopsida; order Solanales; family Solanaceae; genus Nicotiana; species Nicotiana glauca. The sequence continues at coordinate 4,603 of MU766935.1, forward strand.
GGCTTGGTAAATTTTTATGCGTTGAGGTTCCGCGTGGTGATGATGCTACATGAGCAGAATGGCTCTTAAGATTCAGATCTAGTATCGCACCTCAGTTGTGCCCGAATTGTGGATTATAGCATTATATGTCTCCCTAGAGAATGGTATTATACACTTAGTGTGTTTATGACTGATATCCGGTATTTTGTTGTAATGAGCGATTTAGCTCGACGTATATCTCCTTATGTGAGTGTATGTGTGGATCGGGTGGCACGTCGCCATGAGTATGTTATTTGGATCGGGTTGCACACCTCAATAGTGTGATGTTCAGTACAGTTCCCCTATTTTCCTTTATGTGTTATGTTTCCCATTTTCCGAGGGAAGCTCATCCTAGCTGTGAGCCCGCGTCGCATGTATGATTCGCGAGCGGGGTGTCTGTTTATCATGTTGCCCATGTCACATGTATGATTCGCGAACGGGGTAATTAGATCTCCTTTTCAGAGTTCATTTCCTTTTGTATCACATTCTAATTGGTAGCCTATTGGCACATGGTAACGTCATATGGGACTTTTAATTGTGTCCGGGGTGGCTTATTGCCTGAGCAGTTCATACTGGGCGAGACGAGATTATAGGACCAGTGCAATTTGATTATATGAAGTGTATTAAGTAGCTAAGACAATTAGATGGTTTAGGAAGAGGAAATGACTCTTGTCAGGGGTATAGACCCAGTGATTTGTTGATTTAGCAGTTGGTTATGAATTTCGGCACACCTCTTCCATCGTGTCGGTGTTGTAAAAGTTAGAGCAAGACCCATGTAGGTCATGAGGTGCAATGGGAGCATCAGATCCGTGGAATTTCGATTAATTCGATCAGAATGGTTATTGTGGTCCTATGAGTAAGTGATGCAAAGTGTGAATTCAACAAAGTTAAGCAGTCGTGTTTGAATACAGCGTGTACTGATTGAGATGGAGATCCTATGTTGGAAACATGCCTGGCATAGAAATTTCGGATGTTGGAATTGGGCTCTAAGGCTTATTTGTTGAATAAAAGGGAATATCTTCAGAATTTATCGAGCTAATGTGCTCAACTAGGTTGTGGTAGCACGGGAAGGTGCATGAGAAGTTAAACAGCGATTTCAGACTACATCAGTGTAATTCTCAACACGTTCGAGGACGAACGTATGTTTAAATGAGAGAGAATGTAACGACCCAACCGGTCGTTTTGAGCCCTAGCGCGTCATTCAGCAATCTGAGGCCATGAGCAGCTTCATTTCAAGTATTGTGACTTGTACGTGTGGTCGAAATTGAATTTCGGGAAGTCCAGAGTTAATCTGGAAGGAGAATTCTTATTTTGGAAGCTTAAAGTTGAAAGAATCAACTAGGATTGGAATTTTGAGTAAACGACCTCGGAATCGGGATCTAAAGGTTCCAGTAGGTTCGTATGATGATTTCGGACTTAGGCGTATGCCCGGTTCGGGTTTTGGATACCCCGGGAGCGTTTTGGCGCCTATTGTGGAAGTTAGCATTTTAGAAGAAATTTCATAAGTTTGGCTTGAAGAGCATTTTAGTGTTATCGATGTCCTTTTGGGATTCCGAGACTGTGAATAGCTCCGTATGGTGATTCTGGAGTTGGGGGCGCGATCGGAAGTGAATTCGGAGGCCCGTAGGTCATTTTGGAGCCATTTGGCTAAAGATGGAACTTGAAGGTTTTCGAGAAGTTTGACCGAAAGTGGACTTTTTTTTATATCGGGGTCAGAATCCGATTCCAGAAGTTAGAGTAGGTTCGTAATGTCAAATATGACTTGTGCGCAAAATTTGAGGTCAATCGGACATGATTTAATAGGTCCAAACATCGGGAATAGAAGTTTGAAGTTCTAAAGTTCATTAAGCTTGGATTGGGGGTTGATTCATGATTTTAGCATTGTTTGATGTGATTTGAGGCCTCGGGCAAGTCCGTAATGTGTTTTGGGATTGGTTGGTATGTTTGGTTGGGGTCCCGGGGGCCTCGGGTGGATTCCGGGTGGCTAACAGATCGAATTCGGAGTTTGAAGGTGGGTTGGTGCTGCTGCTTCTGGTATTTCCGCTTCTGCGGATTTGGGACCGCGGAAGCGGCCTCGCAGAAGCGAGGAAGGAGCCGCAGAAGCGGTTGGAGGGGAGGCAGCCCAGGACCGCAGAAGCGGACCTATATCCGCAAAAGAGGAACCGCATAAGCAGTGGGCCGCCTGCAAAAGCGAAATTGGGCTGGAGCCCAATGTCCGCAGAAGCGGAATCTTGTCCGCAAAAGTGGGACCGCGGGAGCGGAGGTATTTCCACAGAAGCGAAATTGGCTGGGGCAGAATGATTGCTTTAAAATCGGGGTTGAGTTCATTTCCCCCACATTTTTCATGGCCTGGGCGATTTTTGGGGAGCTTCAAGAGGGGATTTTCGTCATCAATGTTAAGGTAAGTAATCCCCACCTATTTTGAGTTAAATACATCAATTTTGCATGGAATTGGGCATGAAAATTAGTATAAAAATTGAGGTTTTGGTGGAAAACCTAGAATATTAGATTCTTGGAATTCAGCCACAATTTTGGGTATGGAATGTAGAGAAAATTATATATTTGAGTTCCTAAGGTCATGGGTAATCTTTATCTTCGAGAAATTTCGGATTTCGGGCACGTGGGCCCAAGGGCATTTTTGTCTACTTTTCATTCGGGGTTAGGAATTGTTACAAATTGGGTCGTAAAGTTTAATCGAGCTTATATTAATGGATTTGTATAATCATTGGCTAGTTTTGGAGCATTGTATGCTGGTGCAAGTCTTCGGAGGAATGAAGAATGCCGATTATGAGTCTTCGGAGCGAGGAGAGTCTCCTTTTTAATCTTGTGAGGGGGAATTTACCCCATAGGTGAGTTAAATTGGTTATGTGCTCCTATTTGTGGGGGCTACGTTCGCACGAGGTGACGAGAGTCCGTGCGTAGCTACTATTATGCTATTGTTCGGGTAGTCTAGGACCCAAAAGCATGTTATATTTGGGTTAATTGTGAACTCATTGATGGCTTGAATTGCTTAAATCACATTAAATTAATAAATGGATTTCTAAAAATATTTAAGCTTTGTTTTCTCAAATTTATTAAAGAGAATTGGCCTTTCTTGGATAATTGCTCCATGTTGACTTCTTGACTGACTGTCTGTCTGTGTGTGTTTATTTTGGAAAAGGCCGAACGCCTCGGCAGATTAATAGATGCATCTATAGGCGCAACGTCGACCCTCGGCAAGTGCACATTTATTTCTGTTGGATCGGGTCGTCGCCTCGGTATGATTTGTGCATGCTTGTGTTGCTGCCTGAACTTAATTAAGTTATTATTGCCTTTTTATGGCTTAAAAATATTTGGATTATATTTTAAATAGAATTTTTGGAAATTTTTCTATGAAAGAATTACGTGTTTACTTGTTTCCTCTATCTGGATTAAAATCATGTTTATAAAATAAATCCACTGTTTAATATATATATTAAGGACGAATCATTATTGGACCATTAGAGAGTGTCAAAGTTGACAATCTCGTCTCATCCCCTTCGGGATTGGGTGGGATACTCATTGAGTATACGTTGATTACGTACTCATACTACACTTCTGTGCATTTCTGTCTCACAGGCATATATACCACTAGCAGCCTACTGGGCATAGCAACACGCATGATTCTGGGACTAGGTGAGCTGCATTATTCGATGGGACCCACAGCTAGTGTAGTTCCTTTCAACATTTTGTATTTTATTCCATGTCCACTGTATTTCGGACAGATATTGTATTTTATTTACCTTATCAGTAGTTGCTCATGCACTTGTGACACCGGGTTCTGGGATGATTTTCGAAAGATTTGTACTAATCATTTATTATTTAATTTGAATTGAAGTAGAGATTGTTTTAATTATGAAAGATGGAAGGAAAAATCCTAGATTTTCAAAAGTATTAAAAGAGAATTTAATTGATAATCTAATTGGCTTGCCTGACAGAGGTGTCCGGCACCACCACGAACCTTAGTGGATTTTGGGTCGTTACAAGCTAATAAAAGCTAAGTATAGTATATCGAATATAGCTTTTATGATATTTCCATCTAAATATGATATTTTCATATAATACTTGAATTTTGAAATACAGAGCAAGTGTGTATGGGAACACCGCTATAGCGCGGAAGTGGCTGCAAATTTCCATCTAAAAGCTCGAAAGCAGTTGTCCTTTTGTTTCTCCAAAGCTAGGCGGTTGAACCAAAAGCTTGGCTGGTTGCTTCAGGATTTATGGGATGATTTGCAAAGGTAGTGGCTTACAACAGAGCTCTTACAGAAGAGCAAAAAAGGAAAGAAAGCTCGGGCATCTGAGAAGGGAGGATCCTTGCACACTGGAGGTGCGATCAGCCTAGGGACGATAAAACGAAGAATGATACGTAATTGCTTAATTTATTTTAATTTTCAAAGTATAAGTATTCTGTTTATTAACTAAAATTTATGAGTTTTCAGGAAAAAAAAGTTGGGGTGTCCGATGAACCAAGATGAGCTCGTCAAGGAGACTCATATTGTGAAGAAGAGGAAAGAGACGGACCAAGAAAGGTGGGCCGAGGGCCGAGCCTCGACTGTACATGTAAGTTTTCACTTTTCATTAAGAATTTTGATTTACTTTTATATAAATTTGGAAATAGTAATTTAATGTAATTTTTCTTATAGGGTCGCTTCACAGCTGAAGTAGAGCAATTCATACGCAGTCAACCACCTAATAAGTTCGGCGCGCCAATCCAACTATCGGACGAGGATGCTGAGAGAATGTGGACGCAGGCTGCTGGCGATCCAAAAGGGGGAAGGTATACGGGCTTCCTAATAAGAAATTCCATCGCTATAAGTGTGGAATGCAAGGAATAGGGACTTCATCCCAAGCCGAGCAACTTGATAGGGAGAGCCTCTCCTCTATGCGGGAGACTGTGGCAAAGCTCACATCCTATCTAGAAGCCGCCAGGGAGAGAGAAAGGCTTAGAGATATGCAGTACTCTGGTATGCAAGCTCAATGCAAGGGCATGCAACAACAGATCAAATTTCTCCTAGCTTCTGGCAATTTTCCGATTCCCCAGTCTCGTGAGTCATCGCCAGAGGCTCGCCTTCCCCGTGCTCATTCCTCCCATCCTCCCCGTGATTATTCTTCCCATCATCGACAAATAGCCCATTCTGGATACCGTCATGGTGAAGAAAGTTCATCAGATGGTGATGATAATGATGTAGAGAACAATCTTTGAACTTATTAGTTTCTACTAGACAAATACAATCGGTTTTCGAATAGTTCTATAATAACAATTAACTTATTAGTTTGGTTAGCTTAAAGTATAAAGTTCTATTGAACTTTATACTTTGTTCGCTATAATGTTGTTATTGTGTTGTTGTTGTTGCTTGTTGTTGTTGCTTTTTAGTTGCTTGTTGTTGGCATAAAATGCCTATTTAGGAATTTTGGTAAGCTGGCATGTAGTGTAGCTGCCAAAACAGGCAGTTCCTGCCAGCAATATACCCAAAAAAGCGACCAACTTTGGTCGCTACTTGGTCGCTTTTCTATTTAAAAAAATAATTTTCTGGGAAATAGAGACCAACTTTGGTCGCTATATAACCCAGATTTTACAAAAAGCGACCAACTTTGGTCACTATTTCCCAGAAAATTAATAATTTTTGGAAATATAGCGACCAAAGTTGGTCGCTTATTACTAAAAAATAAATAAATTAATTCATGAAGTTAGCGACCAACTTTGGTCGATTATTTTAAAAATAAATTAAAAATATTTATAGTATAGCGACCAACTTTGGTCGTTATTTTCCAGATTTTAAAATATAATATTTTTCTTTACAGACCAAAGTTGGTCGCTATTTTATGATTAATAATAAATAAATAAATAATGTAATTTACATAAAGAGACTAACTTTGGTCGCCAAAATTATAATATTAAAATATTGTAGCGACCAAATTTGGTCGCTATTTTTTTTACCCGAAAAATTTGGTCCTTTTACCTGATAGACCAAAGTTGGTCGCTAATTAACGACCAACTTTGGTCCCTAAGGTAAAGGGACCAGCTTAATATGGACCATGCCTGTTTGGTCGCTTTTTGATCGCTTTTTGGCCAATAAGCGACCAACTTTGGTCGCTTTTTTCCGAATTTCTAGTAGTGGAAGGAGAAAGATTCAACTTCACGTTTTTCCCTCTTTCTTCCTCCATTTCCATTATTGGTTATGAATCCTAGTATTGTAATTTTGCATACTATTATGAATAACTAATTTGTTATCTAGGGTTTTGATGGAACCTTTTGTAGGATGAATTCTTGTTATGTTTTATATAATTAAGCCGTTGGAATTCTCTACTTGTTCAACTACGTATTTCTTGTTGTTCATTGAATGACCATCAATTTATTGTGCCTATTTAATGGATATTGCTCGAGAGAGAGTACATATTTAGGTAATTGTTGAACATCATTCCTAATGTATGTGACAGATCGATACAGAGGGTTTAAAGGCGAGATTAGAGATAACGAAATCTTGGTGCGATCATAGTGAGCGGTAAATTAGTGTCAGCTAGCGTAGTTCGAGAGAATACGTCTAGTAAATTATGGTAGTTGCTCGAGAGAGAGCTACAACACCCAAATTACTCACGATCGGTAGAGAATACGTAGGTGAAATTACAGAACACTTGTCACCAACTTTTAGTCTCCTTAGTTAATAATTTTACTGCTTTTAATAGTTTCTAGTTAATTAGTTTAAAATAAGAATCACAATCTTTATAATTAGGAAATTATTTGAACTTGTGTTTCTTAGCAATACTGAACAACTGTAGCTAAGTCTTTGTTCTCTGTGGGATTCGACTCCGGACTTGTAAACCGGATTATATTTGCAGCGATTGCTTATCCTTTTTAGGACTAAAATTGGGCATGATCATGTGTCTACAAAAAAGTATTCTAAAAGATTAATATTTAATGATCAACGCAATGTGCATTACATATCGTGTAAAGAGAACGAATGAGAACAAGTGAACAACCATAACTATCCACAATTCAGAATTTAATTTAAAGAGAGAGGGGGGTGGGGGGGGGAGAGAGAACACGAGAGCAGATATGAAATGCCACATTCCTTTCCCCAGCATTCATAATCATATTAAATTATATTATTATTATTATGTATCAATATCAATCATCAATATCAATATCTATAACTATCTATATCTATATTATTATAAAAGCACGAATGTTGAAAGACTAAATCTATATCTATATTATTAAAAAAGCACGAATGTTGAAAGACTAAATGTTAAACGGCAAAAATATCCACTAAAAATTGATTGACTTTTTTGCCCTTTTAAGTTAAAATTTCTTCCATCTGGCAACTTAATAATGGGTGTAAATATAATTTTATATTAGGACAAAATAAAATATTTTTCTATTGGGACTAGATTTCTCTTTTTCTAATAAACAAAAACTAAATAGAAGTTCCTCGTGAAGAACTTCGACTTCCTCGTGGATAACTTCAAAAATCAATTAGACTCTAATTCATAACATACACAATTATACTAAAATAATAATTAGTTCAATTTGAAATTCAAAATATTGAAAACAATAAATAACACACTATTTTATCCAATATTAAATTGTTTTTAAAAATAAATATCTAGCTTTTAAATATATCAAGTTCTTCTTTGCTTGTGAAGGATGCCGGGGGTCTGATGGTAAGCAGCCCCCACTTCCAACCAAGAGGTTGTGAGTTCGAGTCTCCCCAAGAGCAAGGTGGGAAGTTCTTGGAGGGAAGGATGCCGGGGGTCTATTTGGAAACAGCCTCTCTACCCCAGGGTAGGGGTAAAGGTCTGCATACACACTACCTTCCCCAGACCCCCACTAAGTGGGATTATACTGGGTTGTTATTGTTCTTTGCTTGTGAAAGTAGCTTAGTCAATCAAAGATGGATGACCTCGACTATATACATTATATCATGTATAACCATACTGAAATTAGTGATGTTAGAATAATATTTGTATTTGTTCAATATGCATAAAGGGTCTCAATATAGATTGAATTAGCAGTGGTGAAATTTGGTGGCCAGTTGCATTTTTTTTTATTAGTTCACCATATACATTAATTAACTCCATTTATTACTCTGAAAAACGTTACTATTATATAGTATTTTTTGTATAAATTATGAGATACTTGACTTGAAATATTCGTACAACGCACGAGCATAGAAACTAGTTATTATAAAAGCACGAATGTGTCACGACCCCAATCCCGGTCGTGATGGCACCCAACACAATTGCTAGGCAAGCCCGACCAATCAATACTCACAACCCAATCACAAAACCCATTACCGATTAACAACATGAAATTAGCAGTTTGTGAAGTCTATTAACCGAATAATTTAAATAGAAACAGTATGAAACACTGACATAACCAACATCTCCCAAAGACCTGGGGTCACGAGTCTAGAGCCTCTAAGAGAACAGAGTAGCAAATTCTCATGTAATACAGAGTTCTAAAATACGGAAAGATAAAAGGGATAAGGGGAGGATCTGGGTCCTGCGGACGTCAGGAAGCTACCTCGACAACTCCTGGACACTCTGGGAAGCAGCAAACATCTCGACTATGCTCCCAGACACCTGAATCTGCACATCATGGTGCAGGAAGTAAAGTGAATACTTCCAACTCAGTGGTAATAGACATATATAATGGCTGAAAGTAAGAAATCCCAAGATATTACAATGCAAATCTATAAACAATAATTCAACACATTTAACGGTGGAACAACAGCAAGAAATGACAGGTAAAACAGATAGATATCGATGCATGAATGCAATGCAATGCATATGACCGCTGCGACGTGCAGCCCGATCCATTTGGGTACCCGCGCTCACTATGGGGGTTCAGACTCCGGAGGGGCTCCTACAGCCCAAGTGCAATATCATCATAGCATTCGCTACGGCGTGCAGCCCGATCCACACTCAGTCCAGATATATGCATATAAGCCACACGGGCACAGTCAAGTCTATCATTTTCAGTTGCAATTATTAGGAGTTATAGATTAAGTGTTTAAAACTTTAGAAATTTACTAATCATTTCGATACAGTGTTTAACTCAGGACTGATATCATAAAACATGCTAAGCATCATGGAAACAGTGATAATAATCCCTAAGGGATCCAATTAATCGGCACACAGCCCAAATATACTCATAGCAATCCAAGTAGGATGTTCACCAATCAATTTCTAGTCAGTAACACAGTATAAACATCACTCGGACGGACTAAGCCATAGCCCCAATCACAAACGACACCACACTCACCGTAGAGTACGTTTCTTACCTCAATATAGCATCACAGTGTGATATACCGGGGTTTCAAACCCTCAGGTCATCATCTACATCTATTACTCACCTCAAACCGGCCACAAGACTAGTACGCTAAGCCCTTTCCTCTCGAATCGACCTCCCCGCGCGTCGAATCTTGCCAAAACCATAATGAATACATTACAATAGGCTAAAGAAACATAACACAATTGAAAGAACTCGAAAAACACCAAAAATCACAAAGTTGGCAAAACCCGAGCCCCGGGCCCACTTCTCGAAAAATTACAAAATTTACATCACCGGATTCCTCGTCTCGCCATGAGTCAGTATCATCAAAATCGGAGTCCAAATGCTCCCTCAAATCCTAATTTCTCATTTAAAAACTCAAGCCCTAGTTTTTCAATTTTTCACCCAATTTTCCAAGAATTAAAGATGGATTCTTCAATAAAATAGCGTTTCTAGGTCACGAGACTTACCTCCAATCGATTCCCGTCAAAACCCTCTTCAATTTCTACCAAAAGCTCTTGAGGTGGTCCAAAAATGGAGGAAATGATAAATGGGTCGCGGATGAAATATCACTAATAAACCCTTCTGTCTCCAGCTTTCCTTCTATGCGAATGCGAGGGTCCTCTCGCGTTCGCGATGCACAAGAATCCCACTGGCCAAATTAACCCTTCGCGAACACGTTCCCTAATACGCGAACGCGACGCTTCAGCTGCTAACACTACGCAAACGCGACACTCCAAACACGAACGCGATGCACCAGGACATCCACTTACGTGAACGCGGCATCCCCATTGCGAACGCGATGAACAAATTAGGCTGGACCCCCAGGCCCTTTGTCAAGACCCTAATTCCCAAATCCGATCGTGATGGCGCCTCTCGTGAAGACAAGGCCAGCCAACAGAACAACGAAGACCCTTTCAATATTATTAAACATAAAGGAATAGATAAATGCAACTTAATGACAATAATAATAAATATCTACAGCCCAACACAACCCGACCGGGGTGTCACAAGTCACGAGCATCTAAAGAAGCCTGAACACAACTACAGAGTCTGTAATTTACATGAATCAAATTAAAATCAAAGAAGGGAAAATCAGGTGCCGCGGACGCTGGCGGTCACCTTACTCCGCTACTATAGTGATACCTTCAATCAGCTCAAAACCCGCTACCGGGTGAACAATACATGCAACTGCACACGAGGTGCAGGGAGTAAAGTTAGTACTCCAACTCAATGAGTAATAAGAGTAAATAATAAATGAGCGGTAAGAAAAGACGTAAAGCACTCCATCATGCTATATAGGACAGTAAGACCCTTGAGAAAACAGTAATTCCATGAAAATCCTTTAGAAAATATCTGGATCAGTTAAAAACCTCTTTTGAAAATATCCTTTTCCCAACAGTCAAGCAATTGATTGCAAAATCAGATAGTGCAAGTCCGCACATAAGTCAGCCCCTCGGGCACAACACTCCATTACAAATAACACCAGGATATCTAGTAACATTGAAAGAAATAGCATGAATGCCAATGAAATGAGAGTGCCGGATGTCATGACACGTAGTACAAACAGGAACCAATGCATGAATGCAATGCAATGAATATGATGGTACATGCCAGTACCCACTGAGGCGCGCAGCCTGAGCCACCAATAATCATTTAACGTTGACGACGCTCACTGGGGGTGTGTACAGACTCCGGAGGGTCTCCTACAGCCCAAGCGCAATATCAAGCCATCTCGTGGCATCAATCAAATCCTGGTCAGTCATTGTTACCTGACCCATTTACATCATATAGTGCCATTGTTACCATTGTTTCAAGTTCCTGCTGCGGCGCGCAGCCCGAGCCACCCATAATGTTTCAAGTCACATCACACAGTGCCATTGTTACCACTGTTTTAAGTCACTGCTGCGGCGCGCAGCCCGAGCCACCCATAATCAGTCCAGAAAACATCATAAGCCCCATGGGCATTTATAAAACAGTAGTTCTCAGCCCGAAATAACATTTAAAATATCATTTGAGTTTTCAAAACTTAGAAATATGGCTGAGTTTGCAAAACAGTATTTAAACCTTGGACTGAAACCAAATGATATGCAAGTCATGCTAAAGCGGTAATATCAATCCCTCAAGGGCTTACATAGTTGGCACGAATCCCAAACATGGCAATTAGCCCAAATTATGATGATAACAAGTAGTTTCAATCAATACGCGGTAAAAATCAACAATCGGAACGGACCAAGTCACAATCCCCAACGGTGCTCTACCCCACGCTCATATCCGACGTGCAAGTCACCTTAATACATCACTATGATGTGCAAATCTGGGGTTTCAAACCCTCAAGATATCATTTACAAGTATCACTCACCTCGAACCGGTGAAATCTCTAGCTCGCGATGCCTTAGCCCCTCAAATTGGCCTCCACGCGCGTCGTATCTAACCAAAAACGGAGCAAATACATCACAATATGCTAAGGGAATAATACCCAATCGAAAATAATCGAGAATTAGCAAAAATCTCGAAACTAGCAAAACCCGAGCCCCGGGCCCACTTCTTGAAATCCAGAAAATTTTACACCAAAATGTTCCTTATCTCACCACGAGTCTACACATATCAAATTCACAAGAATCGGAGTCCATTTGACCCCTCAAATCACAAATTCTCATTCGAAAAATCCAAGCCCTAGTTCTTCACTTTTTAACCAAATTTCCATGAATTTAAATGTTGAAGTCATAATTAGATGATGTTTCTAGGCCATGGGACTTACCTCCAATTGATTCCCAGTCGAAACCCTTCAAATCTCGTCAAAGGCTCCCAAGCTCGCTCAAAAATGGTGGAAAATGAACCCAAGTCGCAGATGAATTGATATTAAAAACCCTTCTGCACAGCTGACCATTCCTTCTACGCGAACGCGATGGACCTCTCGCGTTCGCGATGGCCAAAAAAAATCCACTGGGCCACTTTACTCTACGCGAACGCGGAGCCCATCCCGCAAACGCGATGCACCGCCAGGCCCAACTATGCGAACACGTACCCCTGGTCGCGAATGCGAAGAGCAATGACTAGGGGGCCCCAAACTCCTTCTACGCGAACGCGAGATTCCACCCGCGAACGCGATGACGAACAGTATCAGGCCTACGCGAACGGGGCCTATGCCATACGAACGTGAAGGACAAGAACCTATACCTACGCGAACGTGAAGGAAAAATTATGCCTGCAACTGCTGCAAAAAATCTGCAACACTCCAAGACCAAAATTCTCCCGTTTGATCACCCGGAATCACCCCGAGGCCCCCGGGACCTCAACCAAAAGCACCAACATATCCCAAATCATCACACGAACTTGTTCCAATCATTAAAACACCTCAAACAACACGAAAATCATCAATTCACATCGGATTCAAGCCTAAGCCCTTTAAAAACTTCTGAAATGCACTTTCGATCAAAAACCTGACCAAAACACTTCCGAATGACCTGAAACTTTACAAACATTTCCAAAATAACCTAACGAAGCTAATTCAACTCTCGGAATTCCATTCCGACACTCGGATCAAAATCTTACCTATCAACCGAAAATCGCCAAAATACTAACTTCGCCAATTCAAGCCTAATTCTACACCGGGTCTCCAAAATCAATTCTGATTGCGCTCCTAAGCCACAAATCATTCCCCGAAGCAAACCAAATCACATACGAGCCCTATAACTCATAAGTCAATGTCCGGTTGACTTTTCCCACTTAAGCCTTTCTTAAAGAGACTAAGTATCTCATTTCTTATCAAAACCAATCCAAATCAACTATAACACACCTCATACCGATAAAAAAACATGAAGAAGCATAAAATTGAGGGAAACAGAGCAACAACACATGATACGACGGGCCGGGTCGTCACATCCTCCCCAACTTAAACAAACGCTCGTCCTCGAGCTTACCCAGAGTTGTCCTAGAAGACAACCAATAGCTAAATGACCTTACCAAGCATATACCCGGGGTGATCCCACGTCACCCTATCTCACATAGGTCCGATAATACAACACAGTTGAAATTCCACAGTCCATCTAGACCATAAACCGTAGGACCACATTGCACTTTCCGAAGTCATACTCAAAATCAGAACCTCACGTCAATATTCAGAATAAACTTGAACCAGCTGTAACAACCCATACCTGCAACCTCAAGTGAAATCACACGATATACCATATAATCCAAGCACTCGAAATGATAACTTCTATTCACAGTGATTACCCACAACAACCAAATACCGATAGAAAACCTCTTATTAGCTAAAGTTTCACTCCAACACCTTCGTATCCTATCAATGATGATGAAACACGCAGTAAACCATAACTATTTCTCAGACCAATCATTCATGAAGGCATTTCTTCCCTTTTGACTAACAAGAAAGCAGATTCTGAGTTGAACCTCGATATTATCCTCCCAACAAGCAGAAATCAAATCCGATCGTATTCATTAATGATCCCAACGATCTTTTCTGACCGAACACACCACCATGGTGACATGACACCTCAGCACGGGCCTAAGCCTCAACTTGCATAATACACGCACCAACGAGGAACGGTCTGAACATACTCAAATATTGGCAAATGACTCAAACGAAAGAGCTGTACCTTAAGCTCATCCGTACCATGACAACACAAGGCTGAGAATGCATCTCACATTATAGAATAGAGCACACAAGTCTAATCCGCAAGGTCATATCGCCACATAGCCTCGTTACAGTGCACGATCCTACCCAACCACTACTCCGCATGAGACACCTCAAGTCACTATACTCAAAATTGACAACCACGCACGATTGATATCTGGAACCCAAACAAATCATCATACCCATGGTAAAGCAAGTAATATACACCATACAATCCCGAAAGGACACAACCAGTGCACCATTCGCCGAGCAACACCCAATACGGACTTTCCTTAGAAACCAGGAAGCAAGGCATACAAAGTAGCATTTGGAAAACTATTCTCAACATCACATTGTTGCGGCGTGCAACCCAATCCAGATAACATACCCGTGGCAGCGTGCCACCCGATCCATACAAATATCTCACATAGGGAGATGCACATCGAGCCAAATTTGCTCATTATAACAAAATACCGAGTATCGGTCGTAAGCATACTGAGTGCATAACAATATCTACATATAGCATTATAAGCTACAAAACTCAAGCACAATCCAAAAATCATAACGCCTCACAGTACAAAAAAAGCAACTCATAGATCTCCCCAGATCACTAGCAGGTTCAATAAAGATCGAATCAACCTATCCTTCATCAATACAATTCGGGGCCAACAAAGCCAACTCAATCTAAACACGTATCCAATCAACTTACCAACAAACTCATTACCAAGAAGCCTGAAGCTTCTCCTTCCAATACTATATCTCATGCCGGAGCCGTATAATACGGTGCCCGACACCAAATCAATACCAAAATCCACAATCTCGCCCGCGACATGCCCGACCACAGGAACACATCCGAAAAGTCCCTCAATACCGGAACTGAATCAATGGTAGAAACCTCTATACTGACATTCGTCACAAAGGCCAATTAAGGAAAGCAATCCTTCCCAGCCGTCCGCTGGTCTTTGGAGATATAACTACTCTTCTAGAACATAATCTGATGCATCCCGCCACGCAACCTATGGCATTTTCCGACATAACCTATAGCACAATATTCTAGAATGACCCAACACTGAGACAACCAGTCTACACCCCAATGTCATATCCAGAATCTAATATACCAAGCAAAGAAAGATCCACTCGGGCTTCCAAACCCCCAGTAGCCACTAACGGAACCAATACACACTATCTACAACCACTACATAGCCTGAACATGGGAACTCTCAGTCTCCAGCTCCACATAACACACAAATTACTGTACCTGATCCCAAATTCCGCAGTATGAATACATATTACACCTAGAGTACCCAATCATTCTTCGAAAGATATTCTAAAATTCTCCTGTGCCATCAAACAAACTCAGATATCAGCAGTCGATTTAGCAAGAAAGTGCCACAACTCTACCGAAGTAACATCAACTTAATTACATTGCCCTTTTCCTGAAACATATACCCTCGTCAAATCAGTATGATTAGCAACACCTTTTCCTTAGTCATGTGAGAATCATTCGCCCTAATCATCTGAATCAATTATTAAATCACCTACAGCTGCCCGTGCTTCTTAAGAATTTAATGACTTTCCATCCCGAACTGAACCGAACCTTACACACACAAATCCCAATCCTCCACAACATATCGCATATACCATACCATACTAGGATAACATGAGAACTTTTATCTCCCTTCCGCATCGCAAGCATTGACGCACTCAACTAGTCAAGAACTTTCATTGATCCCATTTAGAAGAAAAATCCTTACACACTCCATGCTTCGCATACCCATAAAAATATACTCATCTTCAAACCACGGTAAAACCCAACAAGAACATCTCTGCCAACTCGATTTGTAGAAGCTAAACTGCCAGGACTGAATCCTTCTATCTAAACCAAGCTGAGTAAGCCGTCAAAACCCAAAAGCATTACTGCAAATTGCCTGTAAAAGCCCATTACTTCGAACACATACAAAGAATTAATCATACCCTTACCATACCAATTCGGCCTATTATCAAGCTATTCCATCTATCAAATTTCTATTTTTATTCATCATCCACTTGATATTTCTCCCTCGCTGTAGCATCACAATGCCTAAATCCAGGCTCACCACAGGAGATTCGAACATAAGACCACACTGTCTATGAAGTACCATATAACCTTTGTCAAAATTTTGCTTCACTCGTGCCATCCTCGGCTCAATTTCTGCAACCAGAATTGATCCGCCAGCATACCTCGAAACGGAACCAACCTAGCACATAACCGTGTAGTCAGCTAATCAACAACAACCTCCCCAACTTGGCTCAAAGCCATATATCAAGACACATTTAACAATTTATAACACTTTTACTCTAATGATGCCACAATGAGATTAAACTCAATCATCTACAAGTTTGTGAAAACACAGATCATCCCGTTCTGCAATCCTCTGCAAACCTCGCATTCATCCCCACATCAACTAAGTCCACTCCCTTAAGCGACCCGAATTTTCAAATTTGAACACGTACCCTTCAATTAGACATGAGATCTTCTAACATACATATAAGGATCATAACACTGAATAACACTCCGCAGGAGATATCCCACTTACTTTGCCTCAAATTAGTATTTCAGCATGCCTTCCACCATCATATACGTTACACAGTCATTCAGTCTTCTTGGGTCTGAACTCATTCCGCCACATGTAATGCACTACCCTCCCCAACTTGGAGACACGAAAATATTCTCCACGCGCCCATATTCATGCTGCACATTGAATCACAATAGGAATCGAACATTTAACAGTTCATCCATTATCCAGCAGACTTCTTCGTCACTACCAAGTCATATAGATATATCTCGCAGTACTAACATACACGTCCCATGGATATCCAACCGTTATTCTGGCTAATAGGGATAATATTGAACATATAAGTTCAAAACACTTGCTCACACAATCAGCACCTCGGTGTTCAAGCCATAGGCATAGATCCAGCCTCAAGTCCTCCAGACTGGCCCAACATCAAACTCTCGGATATCGCGTCTCACCCCTTGATCGGGGAATCACAAGCCATCAAAGCACATACAATACTGAGCGCTCATATGCGCATACAGACATGAGGAAGGAATTTCAAGAATTATATCTCAAGCTGAATCAAGTACGCACGATAAGAATTCCAAGAAAGTGAGGTTTCCTAAAGGTTCTGCAGCCTCTCGAGAATAAATACAGACGTCTCCGCACCGATCTGCGAGACTCTACTAAACCTGCTCATGACTCGTGAGACCTAGTAACCTAGGCTCTGATACCAACTTGTCACGACCCAAATTCCCAAACTCGGTCGTGATGGCGCCTCTCGTGAAGACAAGGCCAGCCAATAGAACAACGACCCCCTTTCAATATTATTAAAATAAAGGAATAGATAAATGCAACTTAATGACAATAATAATCAATATCTGCAACCCAACACAACCCGATCGGGGTGTCACAAGTCACGAGAATCTAAAGAATCTTGAACACAACTACAGAGTATGTAATTTACATGAATCAAATTAAAATCAAAGAAGGGAAAATCAGGTGCCGCGGACGCTGGTGGTCATCTTACTCCGCTACAATAGTGATACCTTCAATCAGCTCAAAACCCGCTACCGGGTGAACAATACCTGCAACTGCACACGAGGTGCAGGGAGTAAAGTGAGTACTCCAACTCAATGAGTAACAAGAGTAAATAATAACTGAGCGGTAAGAAAAGACGTAAAGCACTCCATCATGCTATATAGGACAGTAAGACCCTTGAGAAAACAGTAATTCTATGAAAAAACTTTAGAAAATATCTGGCTCAGTTAAAAACCTCTTTTGAAAATATCCTTTTCCCAACAGTCAAGCAATTGATTGCACAATCAGATTGTGCAAGTCCGCACATAAGTCAGCCCCTCGGGCACAGCATTCTATTACAAATAACACCAGGGTATCTGGTAACAGTGCAAGAAATAGCATGAATGCCAATGAAATGAGAGTGCTGGATGTCATGACACGTAGTACAAACAGGAACCAATGCATGAATGCAATGCAATGAATATGATGGTACATTCCAGTACCCACTGTGGCGCGCAGCCCGAGCCACCCATAATCATTTAACGTCGACGGCGCTCACTGGGGGTGTGTACAAACTCCGGATGGGCTCCTACAGCCCAAGCGCAATATCAAGCCATCTCGTGGCATCAATCAAATTATGGTCAGTCATTGTTACCTGACCCATTTACATCATATAGTGCCATTGTTACCGTTGTTTCAAGTTCCTGCTGCGGCGCGCAGCCCGTGCCACCCATAATGTTTCAAGTCACATCACACAGTGCCATTGTTACCACTGTTTTAAGTCACTACTGCGGCGCGCATCCCGAGCCACCCATAATCAGTTCAGAAAACATCATAACCCCCATGGGCATTTATAAAATCGTAGTTCTCAGCCCGAAATAACATTTAAAATATCATTTGAGTTTTCAAAACTTAGAAATATGACTGAGTTTGCAAAACAGTATTTAAAACCTTGGACTGAAACCAAATCATATGCAAGTCATGCTAAAGCGGTAATATCAATCCTCGAAGGATTTACATAGTTGGCACGAAGCCCAAACATGGCAATTAGCCCAAATTATGATGATAACAAGTAGTTTCAATCAATACACGGTAAAAATCAACAACCGGGACGGACCAAGTCACAATNATCGGCCTCCACGCGTGTCGTATCTAACCAAAAACAGAGCGAATACATCACAATATGCTAAGAGAACAATACCCAATCGAAAACAATCAAGAATTAGCAAAAATCTCAAAACTAGCAAAACCCGAGCCCCGGGCCCACTTCTTGAAATCCAGAAAATTTTACACCAAAATGTTCCTTATCTCGCCACGAGTCTACACATATCAAATTCACAAGAATCGGAGTCCATTTGACCCCTCAATTCACAAATTCTCATTCAAAAACCCAAGCCCTTGTTCTTCACTTTTTAACCAAATTTCCATGAATTTAAATGTTGAAGTCATAGTTAGATGATGTTTCTAGGCCATGGGACTTACCTCAATTGATTCATAGTCGAAACCCTTCAAAATCTTGTCAAAGGCTCCCAAGCTCGCTCAAAAATGGTGGAAAATGAACCCAAGTCGCAAATGAAATGATATTAAGCACCCTTCTGCCCAGCTGATAATTCCTTCTACGCGAACGTGATGGACCTCTCGCGTTCGCGATGGCCAAAAAAAATCCACTGGGCCACTTTACTCTACGCGAACGTGGATACCATCTTGCGAACGCGATGCACTGCCAGGCCCAACTACACGAACGCGTACCCCTGGTCGCGAACGCGAATAGCAATGACCAGGGGCCCCCAAACTCCTTATACGCGAACGCGAGATTCCACCCGCGAACGCGATGACCAACAGTATCAGGCCTACGCGGACGCAGCCTATTCCACACGAACGCGAAGGCCAAGAACCTATACCTACGCGAATGCGAGTATACCTACGCGAACGCGAAGGCAAAATTATGCCTGCAACTGCTGCTGAAATCTGCAACACTCCAAGACCAAAATTCTCCCGTTTGATCACCGGAATCACCCCGAGGCCCCCGAGACCTCAACCAAAGGCACCAACATATCCTAAAACATCACATGAACTTGTTCCAATCATCAAAACACCTCAAACAACACTAAAATCATCAATTCACATCGGATTCAAGCCTAAGTTCTTAAAAAACTTCTGAAATGCACTTTCGATCAAAAACCCGACCAAAACACTTCCGAATGACCTGAAACTTTACAGACATATCCAAAATCACCTAACGGAGCTACTACAACTCTCAGAATTTCATTTCGACCCTCGGATGAAAATCTCACCTATTAACCGGAAATCGCCAAAATACTAACTTCGCCAATTCAAGCCTAATTCTACACCGGGTCTCCAAAATCAATTCTGATTGCACTCCTAAGCCACAAATCATTCCCCGAAGCTAACCAAATCACATCCAAGCCCTATAACTCATAAGTCAATGTCCGGTTGACTTTTCCAACTTAAGCCTTTCTTGAAGAGACTAAGTGTCTCATTTCTTATCAAAACCAATCCAAATCAACTCTAACACACCACACACCGATAACAAAACATGAAGAAACATAAAAATTTGGGAAACAGAGCAACAACACATGAGACGACAGGCCGGGTCGTCACACCCTTCTACGCGAACGCGAGGCCACCATCGCGAACGCGATGGCCCAGAAATTAAAGCTACGCGAATGCGAAGGCCAAAAGTGGCCTGCAACAGCTGCTGCATTTCTGCAATACACCAAGTCGAAAAACTCTTCCGTTAGCCATCTGGAATCGCCCCGAGGCCCCCGGGACCTCAACCAAAAACACCAACATACCCCAAAACATCATACGAACTTGTTCCAATCATCAAAACACGTCAAACAACACCAAAATCTTTAATTCACCACGGATTCAAGCCTAAGTTTCTTCAAAACTTTCGAAACACACATTCGATCAAAAACCCGACCAAAACACCTCCAAATGACCTGAAATTGTACCCGCACATCCAAAATCACCTAACGGAGCTATTGCAACTCTCGAAATTCCATTCCGACCCTCGGATCAAAATCTCACCTATCAACCAGAATTTGCCAAAATACTAACTTCGCCAATTCAAGCCTAATTTTACGACGGACATCCAAATTCAATTCTGATCACGCTCCTAAGTCACAAATCATTCCCTGAAGCTAACCAAATCACCGGAATTCACATCCGAGCCCAATAACTCATAAGTCAATGTCCGGTTGACTTTTCCAACTTAAGCCTTCCTTAAAGAGACTAAGTGCCTCATTTCTTATCAAAAACCATTCCCAATTAACTCTCACACACCACATACCGATAATGAAATATGAAGAAGAAATAAATGGGGAAAACGGAGCAACAACACATGAGACGACGTGTCGAGTCGTCACATCGTCCCCAACTTAAATAATGGCTCGTCCTCGAGCGTACCCAGATTTGTACTAGAAGCCAACCAATAGCTGAATGACCTTACCAAGCATATACCCGGGGTGATCCCACGTCACCCTATCTCACATATGTCCGATAATACAACACAGCTGAAGTTTCAAAGTCCATCTAGGACATAAACCGTAGGACCACATTGCTCTTTCCGAAGTCATACTCAAAATTAGAACCTCACGTCAATATTCAGAATAAACTTTAACCAGCTGTATCAACCCATAACTACAACCTCAGGTGAAATCACATGATATACCACATAATCCAAAAACTCGAACGGTAGCCTCTATTCACGGCAGTTGCCCACGACAACCCAATACCTCTAGAAAACCTCTTATTAGCTAAAATCTTATTCCAACACTTTCATATATACTGCCAACGTTAAATAAAACACGCGATAGACCGTAACCATTTTTCAGATCAACCATTCATGAGGCCACTTCCCATTAGACTAATACCGTGACAGCCAAACTTTGATATTATCCTTCTGACAAGCTGACATCAAATCTACTCGTATTCATTAATGGCTCCAACGATCACCTCGAATCCAACACACCACTCTAGTGATATGACACCTCAACACAGGCCTAATCCACAACTTGCATAATACGCACACCATTAAGAAATGATCTGAACATACTCAAATCATGACGAATGACTCAAACGGAAGAGTTGTACCTCAAGCTCATCAATACCGTGACAACACAAAGCTGAGACCCCGTCTCACATCATAGAAATAGAGTACCTGAATCCTCCTCGAAAGGTCATAACTTCACGTGGCCTCGCCACAACGTGCGATCCTATCCAAACACTATTACACATGAAGCACCTCAAGTTACCGTGCTCAAAATAGACAGTCGCGCACAGATTGATGTCTGAAACCAAGTGATCCATCACACCCACGGTGAAGCAAGTAATATACACCGTTCAATCCTGAAAGGGCACAACCGATGTGCCATTCGTCGAGCAACACCCAATACGGAATTTCCTCAGAAACTAGGAAGCAAGGCATACAAAGTAACATATGGAAAACTAGTCTCAACATCACACTGTTGCGGCGTGCAACCCAATCCAGATAACATACCCGTGGCGGCATGCCACCCGATCCACACAAATATCTCACATAGGGAGATGCACATCGAGCCAAATTTTCTCGTTATAACAAAATTTTGAGCATCGGTTGTAAGCACACTGAGTGCATAATCATATCTACTTATAGCATTGTAAGCTACAAAACTCAACTTCCACTATGAATCTCGATAGCACCGCACTATCCACAGTCCGAAAATCATGACGCCTCACAGCACAGAAAAACAACTCATAGATCTCCCTAGATCACTGGCAGGTTCAATTGCAATCGAATCAACCTATCCTTCATCAATACAATTCGGGGCCAACCAAGCCAACTCAAGCTAAACACGTATCCAATCAGCTTACCAACAAACTCATTACCAAGAAGCCTGAAGCTGCTCCTTCCACTACTATAACTCATGCCGGAGCCGTATGATACGGTGCCCGACACCAAATCAATACCGAAATCCACAATCTCGCCCGGCGATATGCCCGGCCACAAGGAACGCATCCGAAAAAGTCCTTCAATACCGGAACTGAATCAATGGTAGAAACCTCTATACTGACATCCGTCACAAGGGCCCAAATAAGGAAATCAATCCTTCCCAGCCGTCCGCTGGTCTTTGGAACACAACCATTCTGCTAGAACATAGTTCGATGCACCTCGCCACGCAACCTGTGGCATTTTCCGACATAACCCATAGCACCATAGTCTAGAATAACCCAACACTGAGACCACCAGTCTACACCCTAATATCATATCCAGAATCTAATATACCAAGCAAAGAAAGATCCACTAGGGCTTCCAAACCCCCAATAGCAACTAACGGAACCAATACATACTACATAGCCTGAATATGGGGACTCTCAGTCTCCAGCTCCACCTAGCACACAAATTACTATACCTGATCCCAAATTCTGCAGTATAAATACATATTACACCTCGAGTATCCAATCATTCCATGAAAGATATTCAAAAATTCCCCCTGTGCCACCAAACAAACTCAGATATCAACAGTCGATCTATCAAGAAAAATGCTGCAACACTACCGAAGTGCCCTCAAATAAATCACATTGCCCTTTTTCTGAAACATATACCCTCGTCAAATCACTTCCAATTAGCAGTACCATCTCCTTGGTTACCTGAGGCTACCTGTTGCCTAGGAATTTTATGAACTTCTTTTCAGAATTGAACTGTAACCCATCCAGCCAATACCTTCCGTCAATCCCATCTAAAAGAAGAATCATTACACATTCCATGCTTCGCATGCCCCAAGAAAATATATACATCTTCGAACCACGGTAAAGCCCAACAAGAACTCTCTCCCAATTCCATCTTCACGAGCTAATTGTCAGGACTGAATCCTTATATACTAACCGAGTTAAGCAAGCTATCAGGACTCAAAAGTTTTGCTGCACAATACCTGTAAAAGCTCATTACCTCGAACACATACAAAGAATTAATCATACCCTCACCATACCGATTCGGTCTATTAACAAGCTATTTTGTCTATCAAATAGCTCCTTGATGTAGCATCACAATGCCTCAATCCAGGCCTACCACACGAGACTCGAACATAATACCACACCGTCTAAGACCCATAGGCCACTGAATACTCTCTCAACCATTCCCAGAAATACCACATTCCAGAGTACTTTACCCCGAAGAACCTCCTGCGACCCTGAATTCGTTACCATTACTTTCCAGATACTAATATATATAGAATCCCATAATTAACATACAATACCACAAGTCTTGATCTTTTCTAATAAAAACACAGTCTCCAACCACATACACAACCTTATGACACCTGATCATCACATGTAGGACCTTGAACACATTAGAACCATTTTCGAGAGTCATTCACTCTATTCAACTTGCATTTAGCCTGCTCAGCTAACAAAACCACTTGTGCCTCATTGGCACTCTGACACCGCAGGATACGACCTCATCTCAATACAAATAAGCATCTTCCTTCTCTATACACTGCGCATTCTTTACCAGTAACAGCTCAAGACATCCTATTATTTTCACACATCTACGAAGCATTGTATAACCTTCATCAAAATTTTCCTTCACACGTGCCGTCCTCGGCTCAATTTCTGCAACCAGAACTGATCCGCCAGCCTACCTCGAAATGGAACCAACATAGCTCCTACCCGTGCAATCAGCTAATCAATAGCAATCTCCACAACTTGGCCCGAAGCCATATATCAGGACACACTCAATAGCCCGTAATACTTTTACTCTAATGATGCCACAATACCATAGTGAGATTAAACTCAAATCATTTACAAGTTTGTGAAAACACAGATCATCTAGTACTGTAATCCTCTGCAAATCTCGCATTCATCCCCACATCAGTTGAGTCCACTCTCTTAAGCGACCCGAACTTATCAATTTTCAACACGTACTCTTCAATTACACATGAGATCTTCTAAAAATATACATAAGAATCGTACCACTTAAGAACACTCCACAGGAGATGTCCCACCTGCTTCGCCTCAGTTTAGTATTTCAGCACACTTTCCACCATCATAATATTACGCAACCATTTAGTCTTCCGGAGTCTGAACTCATACCGCCACATGTACTGCACTATACTTTCCAACTAAGAGACACGAAAATATTCTTCACGCGCCCATAACTCGGGGCCACACAACAAATCACAACAAGAGTCGAACACTTAACAGCTCATCTATCATTCAACAGATTCCTTCATCACTACTGAAATCACATAGATACATCCTGCAGTACCAACATACTCATCACATGGATATCCAACCGCCATCCCGGCTAATAGGGACAATATCGAACATACAAGTTTAGAACACTTGCTCGCACAATAAGCACCTCGGTGCTCAAGCCATAGGCAAAGATCCGGCCTCAAGTCCTCCAGACTGGCCCAACATACTCACGAAGATCACATCTCGCCCCTTGATCGGGGAATCACAAGCCATCAAGGCACATCTGATGCTGATCGCTCACGTGCTCATACAGACGTATGGAAGGGATTTCAAGAGCTATATCTCAAGCTGAATCAAGTACGCACGATAAGAATTCCAAGAAAGTGAAGTTTCCTAAAGGTTCTGCAGCCTCTCGAGGATAAATACAGACGTCTCCGTGCTGATCCGTGAGACTCTACTAACCGGCTCATGACTCATGAGGCCTAGTAACCTAGGCTCTGATACCAACTTGTCACGACCCCAATCCTGGTCGTGATGGCACCCAACACAATTGCTAGGCAAGCCCGATGTAACGACCCGACCGGTCATTTTGAGCTCTAGCACGTCGTTCAGCAGTTGGAAGTCATGAATAGCTTCATTTCAGGTATATTGACTTGTACGTATGGTCAGAGTTGAATCTCGGGAATTTCGGAGTCAAATTGGAAAAAAAATATTTCATTGTGGTAGCCTTAAGTTGAAGAAAATGGCTAAGATTGGAATTTTGAGTAAACGACCTCGGAATCGAGATCTGAAAGTTCCAATAGGTTCGTATGATGATTTCGGACTTGGGCATATGTCCGGATTTAGTTTTGGATAACCCGTGAGCATTTCGGCGTATATTGTGGAAGGTAGTATTTTAGAAGAATTTCATAAATTTGGGTTGGAAGGCATTTCAGTGATATAGATGTCCGTTTGGGATTTCGAGTTTGGGAATAGCTCCATATGGTGATTCTGGAGTTGGGAGCGCGATCGAAAGTAAATTCGGATGTCCGGAGATCATTTTGAAGTCATTTGGCTAAATATAGAAATTTGAAGGTTTTTGAGAAAATTCGATCGGAAGGGGAAACTTTGATATTGGGGTCGGAATACGATTTCGAAAGTTGGGGAAAGTCCGTAATGTCGAATGTGACTTGTGTGCAAAATTAGAAGTCATTCAGGAATGATTTGGTAAGGTTTGAGACACTTAGTCTCTTTTAAGGAAGCTTAAGTTGGAAAAGTCAATCGGATATTGACTTATGTGTTAGAGGGCTCAAAATTCAAATTTTATGATTCGGATAGCTTTGTTAGATGATTTGGGACTTAGGAGCGTGTCCGGAATATTTTTGTGATGACCGGTGTAGAATTAAGCTTGAATTGGCAAAGTTAGTATTTTGGCGAATTCCAGTTGATAGGTGAGATTTTGATTCGAGGGTCGGAATGGAATCCCGAGAGTTGTTGTAGCTTCGTTATGTTATTTTGGACTTGTCTGCAAAATTTGAGGTCATTCGGACTAGTTTTGACGTGTTTCGGCATCATATGTAAAAATTAGAAGTTTCAAAGTTTATAGGCTTGGATCCGAGGTGAATTTAGTATTTCTGCGTTGTTTTTGGTGATTCGAAGAAATAATTAAGTTTGTGTCATATTATGGGACTACTTAGTATACTTTGTTGGGATCCCATGAGGCTCGGATAAGTTTTGGAAGAGTTTTTGGAAGATTTTAGCGTTTTGAGCATAAGCATGTAATGATCTAAAGGTTCACTTTTAGTTCTAGAGATCCAAATTTTATTTCGAGACTTCCGGAATTTTCATAATGTATTATAGGACTGATATGGAAATTTTGGTTTAATTTCATCAAGTCACGATTGGGTTTTTGACGCGAAATGTGAGTTAATTATTTAACGAGTGAAATGAGTATCATGTTGGGCAAATGAGCTCCGAATTGAGTTTCGATTGAAAGGTTGTGTTTGTATTATTATTTGTGACTCATAGGAACAAGAATCGTCTAATTCCGAGTTCACATGATGAAGTTAGAGCTATTTTAGTGAAAACGGCTGTGCTGCAATTTAAATTGGCTGCTGATGTATTTTTTTAGCAGCAGTGAACAGTACCACGCGCGTGAACAGTAACCGCACGGGTGAATAGTGGCCACGCAAGTGAATAGTGCCGCGCGGGTGAACAGTAATTCCGAAAATCTGGGCAGTGAGTTTATATCCGATTTTGGGTCATTTTTCCACCATTTTCAGTTATTTTGAGAGCTTTTGGACGAGGATTGAAGGGAGTTTCAACTGACATAGATTGGAGGTAAGTTTTATGAGTTAAATACATGATCTATTGAAGAATCATCTTTTAAATCCATGAAAATATAGCCAAATTATAAGAAATTAGGGCTTGAGATTGAAATTCTAAAATGGTGATTTGATGGGGCAAATGGACTCCAATTTTTGTGAATTTGGTATGTATAGACTCGTGGCGAGATAATGATCGTATTGATGTAAAAATTTCTGAGTTTCGAGACATGGGTTCGGGGCTCTGGTTTTGCCAAATTCGTGAATTTTAATATTTTCGATTTTTTTCGATTTGGTATTGTCTCTTTAGTATAATGCAACATATTCGTTGTAATTTTGGACAGATTCGTCACGCGAGGAACCAAATTCAAAAGGCAAGAGCATCGCGGAGTAGTCTTTTGGTCGTCTTGAGGTGGGTAATGATTTTAAATGATGTTCTGAGGGTTTGAAACCCCGGATTGCACAACGTAGTGCTATGTTGAGGTGAGAGACGCACTATATGACGAGCGGGGGGTCATTTACTATTGGGGATTGTGACTTGGTCCATCCCGGTTGATATTTTATCGCGTATTTGATAAAGACTTGTTGTTTTACCATAATTTGGGCTTATTGCATATTTGGGCTTCGTGCCAATTATTTGAAATCCTTTTGTGAATTTCCATCACTATTTTTCCTTACTAATTGAAATATTATTTGAACAAAGTCCAATTGAATTATACTATTTCATGAACTCAGCTACATTTATACTCAACTTGAGATATAAATGATGTTTATACTGTTGTTTGAGCTGAGCACCATTGTTTTACTGATGCCCAAGGGGCTTATGATTATTTTTTGGACTGATTGAGGTCGAGGGCCATATGTGAGGATATGTTGCATGATGTAAGGAGGATTTCAGGCCTCGAGTGTGATGTGTGAAGGCTTTAAGGCCTTATGATATTGCGCTTGGGCTGTAGGAGCCCCTCCGGAGTCTGTACACACCCCTAGTGAGCGCA